>JBCAUA010833510.1:0-28486 GCA_038406235.1 Peronia verruculata
CCATCCTCGTTTTTTGGGAGACACCCCCCCCCCCCCCCCCCCCGCTGTGCTATTGATTGAATTACTGACTTCGTTGATGCTCAGTTACATTGGATTTCTCCATGAAAATACGTTCTGCATCAAAAAAACATCTTTACAAATTTTTAAAGCATGCATGGATAGGTTTGAAATTGGATGAGATTACAGATAGGTTAATAGAATAAAAACAAGATGGCTGTTAGGTGAATGTTGCAAAATAATTTTTTTCATCCTAGCAATCTTTGGATTGGCATGGAAAAACAAAATTTCTAGTGATGTACTTTTTAATTTGCTATACTTTTTGTAGCTTCACAGCATTTTACTCCTAGTTAAAAACATTGTGGTAACTTCACTTTTAAAGTGCTAATCTGCGATGTTCACTAATGTTGATGAATGTCCTGTAGAGTTCTACAAGTATTCGCAGAGGATTTCAATATGTAGTACTCTCAATATTTTCTTATAAATTTTGATGTAATTATGCGAACAGAAGCTTTATTTCATGAAGGAGATGGATACTAACTGCTTCTAGCACTCTCTTTAAAGCTGTAAAATGAAAGATTCCCAAAATCAAATCATCGCTGATGAAAAAAAAAACGTTCTACAAATTTAGTCGTCATGTTACGTTGAAAAAAAACGTCATGCGCTACTATGTTTGTGTTTTGTGTAACATGAAAGAAAAGTACTTTACTTAGTATGGTCATCTCCTATGGAATTGCCCTTACGCCATTTTGCCGAGTTCTTTCTTCATTATCCACACATAACCACAATTTCCCCCACATAATAGCACTCTGTTTTTTGTTCATTATTTATGCATGATCACCATTTTTTCAGATATATTTATATGCTAATTTTTATTAGTCAAAATAGCTCAAAATTACAAGAGATATGGAGAAAGGGTTATTTTTACCTATCCCGTGATAAAACAGGCTTGCCCAGTTTGATCTGTACACGCATAGGAAGTGGCAACAATGAAATGCTGTTTGAATGTTTGTATTTAAATAAGCGAAGCTAACAAAAAGAAAATGAGGAAATTCTTCTTATCTGCTTCTTTGATATGATTCATGAAAGAAGTTTTTTAGTGATTTTATTTTGTAACATAAAGTTCTCAATAAATACGGTGTTTAATGTAAACTGAATCACTTTTTGTCTGTCAGTCATTCTAATTTGATTCAGTGAACATTTTTTTTTTTTTGTTACATCTGTTATAAAACAGTCTCCTAGATCTGGAGCTATGAACCTGTTTTTGCATTTTTCTGCTGTTACAAACTCACTGATTTCATCTTTATGTGTTTTACAAGACAACTTGCAGCAGTTATACATCTGAAATCATTCGTTTTGTTTCAGTTTTTGTTTTATTCTACTGCCAGCTTTCTAAATCATTCTTAATTCTTATGGTTAACGTTGTTTATATCTAATCTCGTTGGAATTTTGTTATCCAGAAAATTCATGTCAAATCAGTTTGTTTACACAGTCATATGATTTGGATAAAATAATGTAGTGGCATTTATTATATAAATTATAAAGATGCATGCAGTATAAAACTAGCAAAAGTGTAAGGGTGCGTGCTGTTTTATATTTGACTTGTGACCAGAGCAACTGTGTCGAAAGTTGCTCCGGGCAATGAAGATAAATGGCTGTTTGTGGTCGTTTGTAACTACTTTCCAACTAAGATACTAAATTTCTTTTTTTTTTTTACAAAATGTCTATTCAGCCTTTTTTTTTTAATCTGCTAAATAAAGAAATATTTTTATATCATAGTCAGAAAGTTGTGAAAAATAGTAAAAAACATCTGTGACTTGAACTCACCTGGTGCGACTTGTGACTCATTTGCCCTGGGTGCAAGACATATGTACCTTAAATGCGTTATGTTGATTCAAATATATACGTGTTATTGTGTTACATGATTTTGTTATTGTAGCTGGAATGTTATTGAAACTCCTTGCTTATGATATGGGATGATGCAAATTTAAGAATAAGTTCTACCACACTTCAGTGACTGAGAGGCTATGAGATGATAGAGTGATGTATTCAGTATATGTTCAACTTATTGATAATCAGAATAAGAGAGTTTGTTTGTGATAAGATATAGGTTCTTTTATAAATGTGATTTTTTTTAATGTATAATTATCATGGTATGTTGTATCCAGACAATATTTGTTCGTGATCTGTATTATTTTGCTCAGTAGAATGACATGCATTGATAATGTACAGATCTGAGTAGGTTAGATTATTGATACCAGTAGAGTTTTAACCTATATGGTATTCTTTAATCTTTCTATTTGATGATGTCCGAACGAAAACAACAAAATGGCACAACATATTGTTGCTATTATCATAGCCCAATTGTCATATCTGAGAGGTTCTGAGTTTGCATCGTGATACATGTGAACTACATGCATATATGTCTTACGACCAGGGCAAATGAGTCAGAAGTCATGCAGGGCAATGAAGATATACATCAGTTTTTGGCCATTTTTAACTACCTTCTAAGACACTAAATTTGTTTTTGTTTTCACAAAAGGACAGTTTAACTTGTGTTAATCTGAAAAAAGAAAGATTTTGGTGTCATAATCGGAAAATAGTAAAAAAACGGTAAAAAACGGCTCTGACTTAACTCACCCAGCACGACTTCCGACTCATTTGCCCTGAGCACAAGACATATAATCTCTGAAAAATTCCCAAGGCTCACTTAAATTAGCCAGTGTTTCATGCAAAATGAGTTTCATTGTTTCAAAATCTATAAAATGACTTGGACAACAGCATTATGATCGCAATCATATGCGAGCAGTGACTGAAGATATTAAAAATAGTTTACCACATCAGTTTTGTGAAGGACAGGCCAGTATGTCTCTCATGCACTGTCGCAAAGCATGTGCCATAATGCCATATTATCATATGCCTGAAGAATCAAGAGATAGGAAATGTAAACTCAGGTGTGCCCACTTGTCACAGTAAGTGTGAAAAAATGGAATGATGAATTATCTCATTAACTCATTGAGTGCATTCCTTTTAAATATCAGGGAAACATCTTTTTCATTTCAGTCACCTATGAGACCCTTTGAGACCATGATAAAGATTTTGGGAAATATCTTATACACTCTTATCTCTGGATGAACCAGCTATATTTACGGAGAAAGCAGTTATATGTTATGGGTATACATGTTTTGCTTTTGCAGCTACCAAAGGGTAACTGCCATGAATCACTCAACACTATGTGCCATAAGAAGGGTATACCAAGATTTGAGATTTTTCTTTTTTTTTTTTTTTTTTAATCAATTGACTCACTGCCCAAAGCTTTGAAGTATGATGAAATTTAGCTCAGGGAGACAAGACTAGGAGGGTTAATATTTTTTATGTATGTTTGATCACTCTCTATTGTCATTGATTACAGTGATTTTGAAATAAATGTACATGTATTACAATGTATTTTTGTCTATAGATTGCTTTGAAAGAAGCACAAGAATGTTTGGAAGTGAACTTCTTTCCATCTTATGTGTTGTATGCAATAAATAATGTATGCCAGCTGGGGTAGACTTATATCACATTCATGTGCTATAAATGTATCATGATTTTTAATTCTATCATGATAAATTACTACAAATCCGTAACATAAATAGCATGATGTAGGGATGCATCCAGAGACTGATCACAACACATGTAAAATTACTTGTGGAAACATTTTAAATAAAAGCATCCTTGACATGAGCTCATGATGGCCTTCATGATTTCTTAGCTCAGTATATGCATGCACTTATGGATTCAGAGAAATCTATGCATGCACAAACTGATGACCAAACCACTCCTTTTAATAATTGGCCAACAAAGTGGTGAACAGACTTGCATTTTAGTTACCAACAATTAGAGTGACCTCTGTGTCTATTCCTCAGTCTGTGCATCTCAGTTGCTTTTTTACATCACCCTGCTAATCAGCCAAAGGGTGACTTAATGAAGCACTGTTGTAATCAGGGCATGCCCTGAAACCAATTTTTCTTTAAAGCGCTCTACATCTTCCCTTCTTATCACCTATCGACTTATGTTAAAGGGCTTTCCATGTAAAAAGGATTGATAGCATTGATGCTGGTGCATGTATTTATTTTAAATAAATGTGGTGTTGGTGGCCTAGTGGTTGGACAATCGGATTTGGGATCTGAAGTTCCCGGTTCGAATCCTGGCAGGTCCCAACATTTTTTCTTTGGGAAAGGCAATTTACACACACATTGTATTTCCTGACTCCACCCAGGTTTGAATGGGTATCCGACCATAGACAGTGAATGATATTGTTAGATTGATAAGGATTTGAGCACCTAACAGGCAGCCGCCTTGTATGCTTCCCAGGAAGCTGAGAACGTTTTTGAGTGTCTTCTATGGGTCTGTGAGGGTAATAATAGATTGTAAAGTGCTTAGAGCCTGTAATTACGGGGATAACCGCTATATAGAAACTCTCTATTATTATTATTATTATTAAAGAGATTAACAAATTCAAATCCTCCTACACAGAGAGCAGATTATAGAGATCTAATGATATGGAAGCTTGATGCATGAAATTTTACTCTTCTAAGAATCTAATCTACATGAACATTCTAAGTGTATAAGTTAAGATCAAAATTTGCAGTTGAGACCAGTGCTTACACTATCCAAAAATTAACAGATTTGTTACAGGTCATTCTGGAAAAGAGAGTTGTTGACATGTTGAGAACGATATACTGAAACTTTTTGTGTGATGTATGAAATGGAATGTGAAATTAATGACCATCTGTCTCGGTGTGAAATTAATACAGTGTAATCATGTATGGAGGATGGGCAGAGTAGGTTGTTGAGAGAGCCAACTAGGGGCACAAAAATACAGAACAATTTATGATCCAGGATGAAAGTGTCTTTTTGGGAGATTCAGAATAACTTACCTGAATTGACGTTGAGAAGGAGGCGATATTATTTCTTAGTTTAGATACATACTTAATATCTCTGAATTTGGACAGACGAAGATGTTTCCCATAGACATACAATAAGGAAGGAGAACACAAAAAAAAAAAAGAAATCATCAACTCAGTCAATTGCTCAATCAGTCAGTCTATTACAGTGGAACTCTGATATTACAAAATCAGATGTTGCGAAATTTCGGAAATAAAAAAAAAGAATGTGCAGTCCTGATTCATTTCTTTATTCTTTCTTGTAATAAAATCTCGGAATTTGCCAAATGTCAAACCTCCCGATCTCGCTTATAAAGAAACAATTTTCCCAGAAGTGACAAGTAAAACCATATGGTGGCATGCAGAAGATGGTTCAAATGAGCACACGACCAGCTTTTATTTGTTCATCCACTCCTTACAGTGCCCCCGGCTCTGATTATACACAAATGGTAAATGTTTGTGTGATAATTATGCAACAGGCTAGGTCTAAGTAAAAAAAACCTGGGGTGGGGATGGTGTTTCTTTAAGCTTTGTTTATGCGAGTGAAAGTAAAGCAGCTTGGGCAGGGCATGCGGGGTGGGGGGAGACAAGGAGTAATCTTTACCGTTTTAAGAGATGCTCTGTGATGATATTGTAAATTTAACATGCGCACACAATGGTCTTGGAGTGGCCATCAATTAAACTGCATTTATTGCTTAACCTACACATTGCAGCACATTATTCTAGCTTTCAGCGCACGGTAATACATATCGTTCAGTAACCTATCACTTTCAATATTTCGTTGTTAAAAAGAAAACATTTTTGCTAGACATGTTTGTGTGCAGAACGCATCCCCAGACTTTGTAAGGGGTTGCTTATCAGGGGAAATAATTAGTAGTAATAATGAGTCAACGTATGGGTCATCCCCTTGTTTTATGGTCTCTCTTGGATATTAAGAAATTCTGATATTTAGAAACAAAAATCCTGGTCCCTTCGATTTCTTCATATAAGAGTTCCACTGTCAAATCACCAAGTCATCAATTGTTGGAAAAGATCAGTTGTCAGTTTATTTCATAAGTACATAATTATATCAAATAAACAGTAAAAATATATCTCAGATTTCAAAATTATTTAAAAACAGCAGATGCCATACTGGTAAATGTATAGTTCACACAGTTAACTGTCACAGTCTATTGACAGTGTTTTGTTACCAGACTATGTTAACTTATTGTGTAATGCTGCAGTTGTCACATTTCAGAATTTGGCAGATCAGCTGTGCACTGCTCTGACAGCATTCTGGTAAAACAGTGACTTTGGATTTTATAAATAGATCTAAGGTGTAATTCTAAGTGGCATGTTTAGTTTTACCTCTTCTTAATAATGTTGAATCAGATCTTAGAGAGCTACCCTTAGCAGCTGTAGATAACATTGTTATACTAACACACAGAATGGATGTATGTTGGTATCAATAAGAGCAATTTTATACGTATGTGAGGTTTGTAAAAGTATCTATTCAATCTTTTTTTTATAAGAACTTAGTTTAAATACATGCATTGATTAACTATCAATTTGCTGTATTTCTATACATATCTCCCCCTCCATCCCCACCACATCTCCTCCCCGCTATAAGACTTATTTGCTCATTTATACAGTCACTTCACCCCAATCCCCACCCTTGTCAGGAGTACAAACATCAACACATACAGATCAACACATCAGCATATATTTACATGAATTCAACACACTCACAAACAGAAGTCAGTACTGAGGACATGCACACAACCTACAGATCTAGAAGTATTTGGAACTCCTTATGGGCTTTTATTGACAACAAAACCAAACAAACAAACTGATACATGAGTCTCCAATTGTACTGTAGACTAACATTTCAGAAAAACACTGTGAACTAAAATATCATAAAACAAAACAAAAACAACAAATATTTTGGCAAAGCTTAAATGAAAGTATGACGTGAACATCTTTCTCAACATAGCCTTCTGCTGCACAACTTTGACAATTATGATTTTATACCACTCCATCTATTTAGTTAGTTATGTATTCTTATGCTGTACAAACTATGAAATCAGGCTTTTCTTTACGTTTGCTCTCTGTGTCTTTCATGTAATCATTTCTCAACTTTTCCTGTTTGACATGTATTTCACTGCATCATGTATCTCAATTTCCTCAAGGTTTGATCAAACCAAAATACTGGCTGTGATTTCAACTTTGATTTTTTTCATATTTGTTGTTTTATCCCACCAACTTTAGAAAGCTGGATTTCCAAATCCCCGAGCCACCTGCTCTAGATGGAGCTCTGCCAATAATGGTCCCTCTTCCAGGTTCAACTGAGAAAAGATGAAGTAGAACAGAATTATACATTGAATCAGTTACATAAATGAGATTATCAAGAAGACACGTTTCATTTTATTATAGTATAACTGGTGTAAAACTATGTAAAATGAGCCAATTTGCCATGATGTAAAATCAATATATCAATCATACTACAGAAATGATATTGAAGATGGGAATACTTGTGAGATCTTGCACAAATTTATATTGGTGATTTCTTGGATTTCTTTAAGCAGATCTATGACCTATAGTACATAATTATTATTTATAGTCTGTTCAGAAAGTGCAGAAAATTCTGCTACAGTGCATGCATTAAGTCCCATAGAGACACCTTTTTTCAGCTTTCATGGACTTTTTGGTACTGGAGTCTTGACAAATAAATGGCAAAATATTTAAAAAAAAAAAAAAAGAAAGAAAGAAAGAAAGAAAGAAATTGGAACATGACATTAAAACTGTAGGATTATAAATGTACCTCTCACCATGGTACAGTTTATAATAAATTGCCTTTTTATGTTGGCCAATGATCTATCAATACTATACCATTAATGAATTGGTTCTTTTTAATCAGTGCACATTCAAACTCACCTATAATGGCTATATAAAGAGGCATTGATAACACAGAAGAAGTTCAAACACTATCCTCTCTAATTCTGCTCACCTTGACAGCATATTTATAGGCTTGCTCAGCTTCCAAGCGTCGATTTGTTTGCAGGCAGACCAGTGATAGATAAGCCCAGACTTCTGGGTCATTGTTGTTGAGAACATTGGCCTCTGACAGGGCATCCTCGGCTTCGGACAGTTCACCCAGCTGATGGAAAAAAAATGTTATGAATTAATATATTATATGGATCTATACCCAAAAAGACTATACCGATAAGACCAGAGCTCTCCTCTATGCATCACTCACATGCACAGCCATGCCCCTGTTAGCATGCATACATTGTTCTTCACTTCATTAAAAAATGCATGCTGCGCCACTTATGTTACCGGTTTTGTATTCAAGATCTAGGTCAATTTGTGCTCTAACTCATCTTTCTGGATTTTTGGGAAAATTTAAAAAATGCCAGGGTTCTTGGACACTGAATTTGTGCAACCAGTGCCTGCACACCACTGCCCTCTTCTCCTTGGTTTTATAACTACTGCCATTGTTTTTTACAGTTTGTACACTCACTTGGAGACACTAAATATCACAGTAGATGCAAAACTGGCCAAGTGTCATGTCTTATCGGTATAGTGTCTTTGCTGGTACAGAAGAACCCTCTTACAATGGTGAGGAAAAGGAAACTGAGATGGCACAGCTATACAATAAAATCCAGTGGTCTTGTTAAAAGTGTACTATGAGGAACAGTAGGTGGAAAGTGAAGAAGAGGCAGACAGAAGAAAGGATGGGCTAACAACATCCAGGGATGGACTAAGACAATATTTGTGAAGGTCCATTCCTAGCCCATAGCCATCATGACTGGAGAAGACTGGTGCACAACTCATCAGGAGGAGCCATTATGACCCCAGCAATGTCAATGTGCAGACAGCTAAATATGCAAATATGCGTATAAAAAATAATTAAAAAATACATTTATTTGGAAGCAATAGAGACTGACCCTTAAAGCCAGTGTGTATACCACCAAGGTAGCTCAACATAACCAGTATCGTGCCAATGAGCCATGAAAACAAGAACTCAAGCAGTGACATTTTTTTCTGTGTGATATGATGGCACATTGGAAGCTGTAGAAATCTGGTTTCTAAGAAGAATACTGAAGATATTGTGGACTGAAAAGGTACCCAACAAAAAAATTCTGAAAAGAGCAGGTGTTCAACCAGGACCTGCATGCCTGATTTGAGAGAGGTAGCTAAAATTTCTGGGACTTTTTTTCAGAAAACTAGTACTGAAAGACACATTTGACAGGAAAATCATGGCAAACAAATCTGAGATAGAATGACTTTCATCAGTAGACCTTAATCATGATTGACAAGGATAAATTCAACAGTCCAGAGTTCTTAAGAATAACAAAATAAAAAGAGGCATGGCATAATATTTGCTGATGTCTACCACAGACCACGTGCTTGAAGAAAAAAAAAAAGAATAGTAACCAGTGAGAGAGAAAAGAAGAGATACTCACCCTATAGCAGGCAATGCCCACTCCTAGCCAGGAGATACATGATGGAGATTTCTTACATGCCATCAGGAATGTGTTCTTGGCATCTTGGTACTGTGGACAGGTAACAAACAAACACACTTACTGTGACTTTGGCTTACAGAGATCTCCTTTCTTTTCCTAAACATGTATGTACTCTTCTAATTTCATAGAACTAAAACTGGATTATAAATAGTTTCTCAGGATTTCTACATTGTGTGAAAATGAAACACTTATGTCAGGTGATATTGAAAACTGTACAATAAACACTGTTCGTGAGCTCAGTTCTTTGTTGTCCTATCTCCATTTTGGGTGATTTGAAGATATATATGTAAATCTACCATATTCTGTAGTCATTTCACCAATCTCTTGCCCAAACAGGTATATTTTGAACATCATTTTGTCCTATCTCCTTTGTACAAAAACAGTTGCTAAACACACCTCATCAATTATCTCAAATTGTGAAAAATGGAGATAGGGCAACAGAGAACTGACTCACGAGTTTGGTGATTGCTTTTTGTCAGATCTAGGATTATAGGGCAAACTGCAAAATGCAGCTGAATCCTAACAATTCTTCATACACAGTCTTAACTCAGTCTGTCATTCCAGTATTAGCAGAGCCATTGCATTGTAATTGTAACTGAATGCATGTCTCCTATCACCTACCCTTTCTTCCTGCAGATAGATGGATGCCAGGCGCAAGTAGATGGAGTGCATCTCGCTGGCATCACTGACAAAGGACAATGTCCTCTCATAACAGTCCCTAGCATTTGCACAGTCTCCTGTCATGTATTTTACATGCCCCATCAGGGCCCAGGCATCTGGGTTCTGCCATAGCAAAGAAAAAACACAGTTGCTGTTAAAAAAAAAAAAAAAACAGCAAAAAACAAACAGGAAAAGAATTTCAGATTAATCACTATCTGTAATTCTGATATTTAACAAAAATATTAAAATCACTTGTGTTTCACATAAACTCTACCATAAAAGGATAAAGTTAGCCTTTGTCTGAACATTCTACACAATTCTAGTTATGAACCAGTCAGGCATAACAGTCTGAAAGTTAGAATTTTTGTTGCTATTAGCCATTTCCTAGAGTCACCACACAAGATGAAAATCAAACAGCATCCAGCAATATGAGTGTGCTGCTTCAAACGGTTCATTTTCCATCCTTACCTTGCTAATCAGCATTACTGATATTTAAAAGTAATGAGTCTTGACTACCTTCATCAATCACCAAAAAAAATCTATCAATGAGTCAATCAATCAATCATCAATCAATCACTCCCTTAATCAGTCAATCATCAATCAGATAAGTCATTTTATTTATTCATCTATTTATTTATTTACTTATTTACATGGACTTGCTTCTTTATCTTCTGCTTTAAGACATTTACCTGGAAGTCAAATTGTAAGGCCTCATTCAAGCTCTCTTCTGCCTCAGCATATTCGCCCTTCTGTAGACGTAGTCGGGCCAAGGCAATGTTGTAACAGGCATTAGGTCCACCTGGGCATGTTACCAACTCATGTCCGAGGGCACGTTCTGTAAACTAATTAGCAAAGACAGAGAGTAAATGTTATGATCAAGTCCTTATTGAAAACTTCAGGTAGGCAGACTAAAAAAAGACGGATTAACATAGCATAAAGAAAGAATTTTTGAGAAAGCACTTGTTAAGGCTTCCAAGTCCTGCCATACATTATTGACCGATGAAGAAAATGGATGCATGACTCACTAGATGATCGGAGTTAAGGGCTAAAACAAATAGATCTGTAGGCTTACATATTTTTTCAAGCTCAAAGTTCTAGGGCAATGATCTCATTGAAAGAAGGTCTCCAAAAAGAGGCTTAAAAAAAAAAAGCATTAACATTGAAACTATCTGAACACTAAGGCAGTGAGCAGAACATTCTTTGGCCATACTTTATGAAGAGAAAGCTGAAATGCTATGAGCGCTCTTGCTAAAAGAAGACTTTGATGAGAAACAAGCAGAGAGAGACAGACAAAAAAAAACAAAAAAAAAACATACAGGATAGTTCAGATACATGGCCCCTGACTTTGGGGGTCCTAAGTGACAAAACAATCTGAGAGTACATGTGCATGTAAGATTAAAAATATTGAAAAAAATGGCCCATGAGCAACAATGGCTAGAGATAGGGCACTAGATAATTATGATGACTACAGGTATTGACAAGCAGACTACAATGTCTGTGATGTGTAATGTTTTTTTTTTCAGAGATATTTTGTTTAAACTCAGTCATGTAGTCACTGAAACTATAACTTTCAACAAAAACCACAGACATTCAGTGGCAGTGTGGATGTCTGGAACTCAATGACTAAATAACGATTGCACAAGTCAAAGTAGATGCAAGAGAATGAGCATTCGGGGAGTGGAAATGCAAATGTTATAATGTAATCAGATTTAAATTTTGAGGAAACTATAGAGTTTTGGATTAGGCTTCATCCTTTGTGTTTTCGTATCCACAACTTTGACTTTGGAGATATCCTATTTTTGTGTCTTGCTTTTTTAGTAGGATGATTAGGCAGCTCAGGACTAGCCTTGTAAATATGGCAAGAGAAATTCAACTCAATACCATATGTTTTTCCATTCCTTGCAAAGGCCTGTTAGTGTATGAGATAATCATTGACTGCATAACGTTCAATTTTCTTACCGGAATAGCCTTGACCTCCAGCAACCATTCCACAGCTTGCATGAAAATGCTGGAGGTGGGCACAGGGGTGGGCTCGCGGGGTGGGATTTCCTCCTGAGGCTCGCTCACCTCTAGGGGGGTCTTGCTGCCCACAGCTCTCACCTGGCTCCCTGGACGAGAGGGACTAAGCCCAGATTTGGCAGAAATGGGCTTGGAAATCGAGCCTGAGAGAGGCAAAGGCAAAATACTTGTATGAACAATGTGATTGGTGGTATCATGCAATTAAGAAATATGACATCACTTCTGAAAACACCCGAATTCATGTTTCTGGTTTGTTTTTTTATTTTACTTGTATATCTCAGTTCAATGGCAATTTATTTCAGTATCTCCCTTCCCCTACCAAAGTCGCCTATTTCTGCAATTATCTTTCATTTCCTGCTTTGAGTCTACTCATTCTACTGCACTGCCCAAGCAGAACTTTGGTTTCATGCACTGTCGCAGAATAAGTGGCCATGCCCTTTACATTCTGGTGGTTATGCTTTTTTTTTTTTTTTTCAATACCAGCATGCAGTGGTCCATATATTTATAATATGTTATTACTGGGCAAAACTAGTCAAATGAAAGATTTGTTTGTTGCCAGCTTTTACAAATAGTTTATCATCATTTTTTGTTGGAAAACTTGACTGGTATTACATTTCTGTAATGTCAATTTATGTTATGCACACAAAATGAAGACCCTCCATCATTGACACATACATTATGTATTACTGTATATTTCGATTTATAAAACTTGGTTTCAATCAATATCCAGTCCTATCTTTCAGAGGAAAACTTACTATACATGTTTAAAAGACAATAAATCCTCCCCATTTTCCAGGAATATGTGCAGTGGACTATTTTCACTGTATTATTGTATTATTATATCAGTTTCAATCAAAGTTACTCAAATATAATGACAATGCCAACAATACAGTATCAGAAATTAGAGCAGCTGAGCTTTTCTCCAAATTAAGTAAGTAAAATAGAATGGGATCATATTTTTGGGAGTAGTATATGCATGGGGAGGGGAGGGGGGGATATGCTACACAGTATGAATCAGTCTCCCAATGATTCATGATAGAATTTTCAACATTTGTCATTTGGCTGATTTAATTCCAAAGTACTAAAGAATGGAAGTTTTTCAGTGAAAATCATATGTACATCAGGACACCAGTAATATCTCAAACTATCCACAATGTCAGTCCAGTGTTCATATATGAAGGGTTTCAGGGCAAGACATGACAAAAGCCTTTTTTTTAAATTTTGAGTTACATGTATATCCCTCAATACTGGGAAAGGTGATAGTGCTGTATGGTAAGGGCTTTCCTTGTCACCAAACACGACTTATCTTTCCCGAAAGTCTTCAGAAAATTCTAGTTCTTAATGATAAATTATCAACTTTTTGAGAACAAACTATCATTTTTCTCTAAATGGCAATTTTGGATATGTCTTAATTTGTCCTTAAATCCTTCATATATATGTAGACAGCATAGATATCCATTATTACACTTGACATAAAATCAGAATTTGTATTCAATATTGCCTCTTTCTCACATCTTGTCAATGCATTAAATATACATGTACATAGGACAGGCACAAACCCTGATCAGGCATGGGATATAAATGATTCATAAAATTTGATTGGAAATTCCATTGTTGCAAAGTCAAAGTTTTCAACCTCTTCACAGATCAATATTATGTTTGATAGGAAAATGCAGGTTTTGCCAAGAAATACAAAATTCAGCAGTAGTTCTTCAGTTATTACCATGGATTAGACCAACAGAATAATCAATGATTTAAAAAAGATCAGTTATAAATTCTTTACTGATGGTATATAACACATGTGGCAGAAAATAATGAACTAAAGATGACAACACCATATGGAAATAAATGATAACTTGTTAATCATCCCAGGTTTCTTATGACACTGATATCGGCCTCACAATTATCTGTATATCTCTTTCATGTCATTATGATGAGCCTCACTCAATCAGACAAGTGAACCTATTTCATTTTATCACTTAATCAATTTCAATGATAAAGCCATAGCTTAATTTTGTGTGCCTAATTTTTAGATTTTCAAAGGTAGGCCTAATTAACGAAGTTTAGGAATGTAGGTCTGCAATGCCCAACATCTCTATAAACTGTGCCAATCTCTTCTAACTGGACAGAAAATTAAAATAAATGAATGAACAAATATATAAATAAATGAAAAATAATGAAATAAATAACATAAATAACACATAAATTAAGAGATCAATAGAGGAATAAATAATAATAAAAAAAGATAAATACATAAATAAATTATAAATATATATGGCATGGCATTCAAAACGAAGTATAAATACTGAAGTTCATATTATACATGTACTTTACTAAGCCTTCAAAACTGTTGACATTTTTTATGGGAAATTTTTAAACCTGCTTGCAAGATAAAAATAAAACATATTACCAAAACAAAAGGGACTAAGAAATTGGACTGCAGAATAAGCTAATAAGCTTGAATTAAAATGTTTCAAGAAAAGCTAAACAGAAATTAAAGTGGCAATACGCTAGCATTTAGGAGATAGATTTGAAATTAAGCAAAGCAAGCTATATGTCTTGGCATAATAGGGGCAAAGATTTCTCTCCTCTGAATCAGTGCATGGCTTTAAATGATAAAACAGCATATTGTTAAATGAGACTGTTTTATCTGACAAAGAAATTTGACAGACAAACAGATGTGCATATACACTCAGGCAGGAAAACAGACAGACAAACAGATAGGCAGATAAATGAAGTGACAGATAGATGGATGGTTATATGAATAGATCAATGGATGGATCAACGTATGAAAGGATAAATGAATTAATACACATGTATATAATAATTGTTCAATTCACTCTTGTTAAACATCAAATACTCCCAGGTTATGGGATCAACATATAGACCCCATGGCACAATGCTGTCTATGTGGTATGAGATTAATCCTTCCATCAACATTACAATAAGCACAGTGGGTCTCATTGCAAACAGGAAACGTAAATTTGAAAGGAACAAATATATGTTTAGGAAGTCACAGGCAATAATGAAGCAGGTAGGCTACAGACATTTCTCTAAATAACAAAAGACAGGACAGCATTATTTATTGACAAAAATGACAATAAAAGACTCTAAAATGTGGACAACATTGAAATAAGTGGTTAAATAGTGACATCTTATACACATGTATTAAAAAATGAGGATTTCATATTTGTTAGTAATCAATTAAACACCTTGAACTGTATTAACAATATGAGCAACATTTCTGTTTTGTTTAGAAGCATCTTTGAAGCATAGGACAAAAAACATGAAAAATAGATAACAGTATGGCAAGTAAAACATTCTATTTGCCCGAGGATGATCATTTATAAACCAAAATTCTAATGCTTCATTAAACACATATAGTGCACTGAGATGTTATAAAGAAGCATCAAAACATTAAAGGCATAGATAAAGCACTCAGAACTCCATACACTCACATGGACAGACAAAAGGGTCAGAAAGTTCAAATACAGTTTTTTTTTTTTTTTTGCAAATCCCACCTCAAAGGTTATGCTGAAAATCAGGTTATATGTTAAGAAGTTGAAAAATTGTGAGATGATATTAAAGTTAGCCATAAAATGAAGGTGACTTGCCTGTTGATGCACCTGTCAATGATTCTGTGTTAGAGAATGGAGAGAGAAGGGTAAGTTGCAAGTGTGAAGCCACACATGCGATTATGGAGATGAGACACTTAAAATTAACCCTGAAAACCCACACATGCCAGTTTGAAGAGAAGACTTATGCTTTGCTTGAACTCACATACATGCGATCATGGGAGTAAAGAATTATTAATAACCAAGAGAATCCACATTGGAAATTATAGAAGCAGTTATGCTTTGTGTTTAACTCAGACATGTCATTACAAAAAATAAAGATTCGGCCTTTGGTTTATATAAAAACACACATGCTACCACAGGAGAATTCTGATTTTAAATCAAGACAGGAATAAAGAACAGTCATTAATTTACCAAGGATTAGCACAGTAACAACTTAATGAAATCAGGGTTATTATTTTTGTCTTCCTCTAAAATTTTTCCTTTCGTTTCCAAATCAGATTAAAATAATCCTGCTGTCTTTGTCCACAGGTTCTCCTTTTTTAAACCCAAGAATAAGATCAGTGTTGGAAAATGACCAATTTTAGTGACACAGGATACATAGGATAGAGTGGAGGCTACAGGAACAAAGCATATATATTATGTGACCGAACTCCTTACATGTGACAGGCTTCTTGTAGTGTTCATCACAACAGTGGGCACAGGACAATAAATTCAGTGACAGGATTAATATATAAAGCAAGGAATGACAGAAAGAAGTATAAGGTGTGCACTGGAGGTGATTGGAACACAAAGAGAAGTTCAAACTTTTCAGTATGCAAGTCAAAATCTCCATGAAGACACACATCTATGGAGGAAATTCCATGTTTAGAATGTTTCCATATTGTGACTTAGAGACAGAGTATGTATTCAATAAGCCATTGAATATCAAAACATATTTGTTGTCCTAATCAAGGCATCTGTTAATTACATATTGATATTATTTTTAATATGATTTAGTTTTCTGAGAGAAGGATTTGAGGGTTGTTTGGGAAATGGAAATGAAAGGGTGGGGAAAGAATACATAAGCGGGACACACCAGTGCACTGCATGAATGTGTGTGAAATACTCATAAAGAAGGAAATGTTCACTCACAAAGATCTCCAGGAAACACAAAAAGCCGTGAGTTAGGGTGGGTAACCAAGCTGGAGGAGGTGGGAAAGTAA
Organism: Peronia verruculata; assembly: GCA_038406235.1. Classification (NCBI taxonomy): domain Eukaryota; kingdom Metazoa; phylum Mollusca; class Gastropoda; order Systellommatophora; family Onchidiidae; genus Peronia; species Peronia verruculata. The sequence goes on from JBCAUA010833510.1 coordinate 16,890, forward strand.
GAGGGCACACTCGGTAGACCTACTTAGTTTTACTGACCTCTTTTGCCACCAGAAGATTTAGACCTGGCGGAGGATGGCAAACCTTTGTCTGGCGTTGCAGCCTTGACCTCCAGGTTTGGCACTGACAGACCGCCCTCTGCCTCTGAAGTCACAGGGGCCACCGCTGCCTCTGACACTAACAAACATGGCAGAGTTGGAAGAGGGATAACAATTTTTCACATGAGCACTATCTCTTTTGACCACCCTTACTAACTGGGACAATTAAAACAGGCTGGTTTTCATGACATAGATGACATAACAACTATTTCTGAGGACTAGCACTTGCCAGACGAAAAGATTATTTGGATTAGTAGTCTACTGGTTAGTTTGATCCATTGCCATCTATAGCCAGTGTGAGACAAATCTGATCGGTGAACAAATTTCTTACAGTGTGAAGTCTAGGAATTCAGATCAGAATGCAATACATTGCAGCTGAAAAATTCCTGTGTCAAAACTCAGTGGACAAAGCACTGAGGAAGATTGTGAGACATTGGTAAAGAGAGAGTGATGGAGGAGGGAGAAAGGGAGGACATGAGCTAATGTAATAATATATAATAGAAGAAGAAGAAATATGTTAAGGAACTGCCCTTTCAAAAAAACAAGAATTGTGGTGGGGCAAGGGGAGGAGAGGGAACAAGGCAAACATAAAAGTATGAAAATCTAGCATGAAAGACTTGGCCTGGAGAAAGAAAGGAACGGAGTAATGGCAGAGAGACAGATACTGACCCCCTCAAAAAAAAAAAAGAAAAGAGAGAGAGAGAGATCAAGAGAAGGAGAGACAGGAAGTGGAAGCTACAGCATAAGATGAAATGACTACAATGAGACAGAATGAGAGAGCTAAAGTATATCAGACTGGATAAGACAAAAGAAGTTGCACATTGACAATGAGAGGGAGAGAAAGTAAGAAATGAGAAACAGAGAAGAGGAAGTTAAGGGGAGGGGGAAGGGCGGGTAGGGAGAAAGGATGCACAATAAAAAAAATAAAAAATAAAAAAAAATCTTATTCTTAGTATTTAAAAAATATGCCAGACCAACTGTGAATATGTTTGTATGAGTCATAACATGGAAAGCAGAGTTCATTGTTGAGATGTGCAAAATGGTATAGGTCAAGAATTAAGCAATGCTGCAAATGTTGAACATAGCAAATGATAAATTCTCACTGCATAAAGTGAACAGACAACATGTCATGTTAAGTTTGAATACTCAATTCGATTAAAAAGTTTACATATTGTTCACTGTCCATATATTTGCAAATCTAAGGTGTTCACTGAATGCTGTGTGCCTCTGAAGGACAAAGGTGGTCACAGAGGTTGGGCACTTTATGTGTAGAGGGTGAACAACATTCCTTATAGTGTGTAACCCACAGTGACATCAAAGCAACAGACTGCAGTTTCCATCGTCTAGACCTTTGCAAAAGTATATGATCAAACTCAGTAGAATAACAAACCAAGTGCATTTGTTCTGTAAAGCATTGGCAAAATTTTGCTGTTGTGAAGAGGACAGCAGAAGACAATGACTGACATAAACTGGTAAAGTAGATGTTTTTCATGCTATCACTTAATTGCTAGATCTGATAAAGAAAAACAAAAATAAAAATATTTCGATTTTGATTTCTTTCTGATTTTTCATTACTCTGGAAAACACATGCACGAGTTCTACAGAATACATGTCATAAAATTTCCTTCTTGTCCACATAAAAGAAATCTTTACTTATTCAGCAGCTGTGGAAGATGAAAGCCAAGAGAGAGATAGAAGTATGGTAAAGATATATGTTCTAGACAGAGACTAGAAACTATTTACTAGAAACAGCAACTGAACAAGGAGCATGATACAATTATCGGCAATGTCACTGTCACAAAATGCCTGCATTAACACCCAAATCATTGGCATTATATACATGTAGATTTAAACAGAGATGCACTGATTTTTACAGAATTAGATTTCCTCAAATATACAATGAAATGATTTTGACCCATCAACGATACATTGAGAAAAAGATTATGTCTATAGAATAAATTGCACAGTACATAAGAATGTACAAACAGTGAACAGACATATATTTATATATGTCTAATGAAAAGATAACTGGTTTTGATAAAAGTTCTAGCAAAGTTACAAGATACATGTATACAAGAGATATAGTATATCTACTTCACACAATACAATAAGCTTATTCTCAACTTGGTGCTGGCAAGTATTACATCATTAAACATACAGCCTCTCTTTAATGAAATTTAACATACAAAATCATATCCAGTCCCTCTGCATACATTGGTACCATGTCTTCCAGGGCTTGACTTTAGAAACTATCTCCCAGAATTTTCCCTTATCAAATGTGTTAATAATACATTTTCAAAAAACCTGTGAGTGCCTAGTAATGAGACTTAGCACACAGCCAATACATCAGGCAAGGCAGTCTTCATAAAGTAATATCTGTGACAATAAAAAGTAAAGTTTCTCCCTTAATTCACTAAAGAAATTAATGATTAAGAACAGATCTAAAAGGAAAAATGCCTTTAAATTCATTCCTTTCAAAAGCATTCTTGTCAAATTCAGTTTATTCAATTCACTTTGACAGTTTACCTTACTCAAGTGATAAATATATGTGAGACGCGACATAATGAAATCAGGCCCTTGTCAAATTTTGAGATTATGGAGTTATTGGTATCACTGTGAAGATTATTCATTTTCTTCTTTGTGTGTAAACAAAGTTTCAATCTACCTGAAGTAGAGATATTGGCTATTAAGACCTGTTGCTGCAGCTGAAATCAGTGAGAAAATGGCAGATAATTTTTGTTAATCCTTATTAATCCTTATTTGGCCATGCAGCCATATTACATTCTTTTGGGGCTTTTACTCAGTCTAGCTCAGGAAATTTAACTCTGAAATGCTTTTTTAGATTGATATAGAGAGCTTCTTTGAACAAAAAAAAAAAAATTGCATTTAAACTAATCCACTGTTGAAAACCACGTTATTTCACCAGTTGCCTCAGTTTGATGAGTGCTCGATTTCATTGTGTCGCGTCCCATATTAATATTCTATAATAAGAGCAACATATAATAAACAAACAAAGAGAAAACAAAGCAAACAACACACACTAATCAAAATCCCACCCAATATCAAAAAAAAGAGAAAAGCCTCATTTTATAAAAGCTGCTTGCAACTTTACACTTTTTACTAGAATATTCAGCACCAACATGGTCGCTTCCAAAAAAAAAAGAAAATGCTCTTATACAATTGTATGCATTTTATGCTAAGACACACAACCTGAGTACTTAAATTTTCTAGTTCACTCAAAATTCACACAAGCAGTGCATACCTTTGGAGTTTCCTTCATCTTCTGTGAATGACTTTCTCTTTTCTTCTTCCTCTTCCTCCCTATTGGCTTTAGCAAGAGCAGAAGCTTTGGCCAGATTGAGCTTGTTAGCTTCCAGATAGGCCATTTCTGCGCGAATCTCATTGGGCACAGCATCATAGAACAAACCTGTGAATTGTGGAATAAAACAGTGTCAGATCACACAAAATGACATAATAACAGAGTAACAATACTCGAACTAAAACATGACCTCTTAGTGATCCAGAAAATCAAAGTCCACTTATCTGTTATAAACCCAAAATTCATCCCTCCTCAATAAACTTTCTTTACCATTTAACTATTAAAACTTGTCAGATACAGGAGAACATAATCCTTATCTTAAAAAAATCAGAACAGATGAGACATAAAAATATCCCTCACTCCTTTGCACCTCTCTTTTTAGTATCACTATTTGTACTTGCCATACACAAATTATAAGGGCACACCTTTTCCCTCAAATTCAATTAACACAAAGATAAAGTAAATATTCAAGTCTGAATACAGGACAGGATAACTCAATGTCACCATGACCTACCTAACATTGTCCATGCCAGAATGCTCTTGGGCTCAACACAGGTGGCTGCTTCAAAGAATGTCTCGGCTGGCTCATTTCTCTCTGACAAGGAGCACACCACACCATACAGGAGCAGGCTGCAAGTTTAAACAGGTGAACATAACAAGGATGAAAACTTGGAAACATTCCTTGTCAATTTGATAAAATTTTGTCCTTGCTTGCTTGACTCAAAAAGCTATATACCATAACTGAAATTCATCTATGACATTCATCAACATCAACCCTGAAAACAGGTTACTGATAGCTTAGATAACCTCCACTTCAAACAGAAAACCTTATACAAACTTACTGCCAACTCTGTTTTTAGATAACTGATAGCTAATACGTATTTGTTTCCACTTTGAATGAAAAGTCTCCTCTAGATCACTCCCAATCCTGACTCTTCCAAAAACCTATTAAATGAACTTGGTACCAAGAAATTTATGGGAAAATGCTGAACCAGCCTTGGATACTTTCAATGACTCAGTACTATTTGTACGTACACTTAGGTATCTCAGATGATCTGAGAGTGTTGACCTGTGCTATTAATATGGTATTGATTAAGGGGGGGGAGGGGGGTGCATCCTGAAATATGGATTTTGCCAAAAAAATGCGATTTTGTGCATTTGTTTTCTCTTAAAAGTACTGCTTTTTCTGCATGTAAAAATGATATCAAAAAGTCGCTAAGTCCATTCTAACGTGTTTGACCGATGGCCATTCAACGGTAGACCTAGTGTATTGTCAATCAGGATTTAACTCTACCTGGCTGCTAAATGAGGCCGTAGATCATTGCGATTTGATTATATATAGGCAAAGGGTGCAAAAAGCACTTGAATATCACCTCTCCTAGCAATATCATGAGTTCTGGTGCCAGGGATGGACACTGGATGACCAATATGATACGAGAAAAACTGCTGATCATGCAAATTATCAATATAAGTGTTCTAAAATGAGTTTCCTCGTCCTATATGCATATATATATAAGTAGCACAACTTTGCTTTCTTTCTTCTAATAATAGCTCAGTAGTCGACTACATGTCATAGTAATGGTCAAAACACTCTTGGTTTGCACTCAAAAATGATATAGGGGACACACAGAGGCCCTTGAGAACCCAAAAGTGGCTCTATAAAGAAGGGGGTAGGAGGCAAAATTTCGATAAAAGATAGGCACAGAGAGCCAAAAAAAACAGCAACAAGAGACACAGAAGTCATGAAAAGAGGGCTAGTATGTAAAAAAAGACTGTTCTGAGGCTGAAAGCCAAACACAAAACTCTTCATGTCAATTTTTCGCTGAAAAAAAAATTTCAATGCGTTTTTCTCAAAACCCATTTTTTTACAGTTTTTTGTTATCTCCTTTTTTGTTTGAAACCAATTCAAACCAAATTTGGTATGTATCATTGTCACCACAAAACAAAAAAAATTACATATGTGCGTTAAATTCTATCGATATGTTTTAGTGAAAATTGGGTTTTTAGTTTGAAAAAAATGGTGAAATTTTAATTTTTGCTATATGGCATTTTCAAAAATTTATATTTTCAACAAATTTATTTTGATTGTATTGCATTGAAAGGATTAAAAATTAGTACCTTTTGGATATTGTATCAAAGAATGTATTCACCAAATTTTATCAAGTTTCGTAGAAATTTGGCGGAGGAGATAGATTTTAAAATCAGTCAATTTAGGGATGCCAAAATCCAACATGGCGGTGCTGCCACAGCAACCATATGAAAAAGTCGATTTTTGTTCATTGTTTTCCTCTAATTTGAACATCCTGAATATGATGGAAAAGGTTAAAATAACCTAGCTTTAATAATAACAAAAATCACCTCCAGGACGAGCCCACTACAATAACCAGTAGCTCTGTGCACAATGCACCTGATAACTCACCCATGTAAATGTCTCTGGTTGATTGCAATGCATTCCTTGAAGCATTCCTCAGCCTGTTATGAAAGAAAAGTTGTGGTTGTAAGAGATAATGTAAAAAGGCATGCAAATTTGACAATATCTCCTTCCAAGGTGAGAACTACTGACAAAAATAAAAAGAGGTGACTGGTTATATTTCACTAGGTTAATCAATAGCAATTGATTATCAGTATCATTGTAACTGCACCACTACAAATTGTGATTTGTTTTGTCAGTCATAACTGGAATGTCACCATATTCTCTGAAAGCAATGTGGGGGGCAAAGGAGAATTCTTTAGCATGAAGAGTGACGTTTTAATGTCACAGATTTCTTCATTCCCTGTGGCTTTTTATGTCATCATTATAAATCTGTCATCTTTCTACAGAAATACATTTATATGTAAGATCACTGACCTAATGGTGCTCAGACAAACACCTCTTAACTTATTACTATATATATTTTCTTCACACCTGAACAGAATTTTTGTTAAGGAAAGCTACAAATAACTGCAGGTAATCTTTGAAAACCACTATTAATTATAGATCAATGTACAGACATTGATTAAGTCTAGATTTGTATGCTTTGTGTAGAAATAGAGAGGTTAGGACAGGATTTTTCTAAATTTCAAAATCAGAACAGTATAAGAAACTAATCATCTGGGCCAAAAATTCAGCTCAGTGGAATCTCATGAAAGTAAGCACTCCAAGTATTTGGCATGTCAAAGTGGAAGAATTAATCTTCACAAAAATGTTAGCACAGAAATCAAATATTGATCAGTTGTCATTACCATTAGACTACTGATAAAAATGTACCATAATCATGGTTTTTCTATACTCACAATAAACATGTTCTCTACCACTGTGAACATCTCTCACCTTGGTGATGTCATTAATATACAAATTGAAGGTACCAAAGTCAAACCAGCAGTCAGCATCATTTTTGTCCCGAGCAATTCTCTGTGGAGAGATAGGATTACATACATGGTATGATATCTGAAGGCATGTGAAATATCTTGATCAATGTACAGCAGAAGTAAATCATTATTGCAGGGACATATATAATATATACATAATGATGTTTTTCATGTCACAGACATATTATAAACATATTTTAGTAGTCTGACCATCTTGATTTAAAGTCCTGATTTGTCTTAAGATAGTAAATTAATCCATGATCCATGAAATGCAATATCAATATTTTCTACTGCTTGAATAAACTAAACATTTATATAAACATTTTTTTTTTCTGCAAATTCAGTGTTTGAATGCAGTCAAGCTGTCAGCTGTTTCTGGAAAAATTTACGAATTATTGCTGGTAATTAAATCTTGCTAATCTTACCTTTAAAGATTAAAAATGTACAATAGGAAAACTTTGGTTTTCATGCTTTCTGCTTGACACAACCATCATTCACACAAATATATATTACTGCTGAAAGCACTGTTATTTTCATTGAATGCTTATGTTACCTGAAAGCATCTCTACCACCCACAGCTGCAAACACTCATATCACATCTTTAGTACCTGTAAAGCATCTGTTCAGTTATCATTACAAAGCCCACCACCATTATTTTTCTAATTTCCTCCCCTTCCCAACTGTGTGATACCTCTTTGTAGTAAGTAGCAGCCAGAGCAAAGTTCTGGTTGACTTCTGCTTCTCGAGCAAAGTGCTTGAGCTGGGCACTGTCTGTCAGAGGTTTGGGCACTGGGGGCTGATCCTCAAGTGCCAACACCCGGCCCAGGGATACATGCATCTGGTCAATCAGGTAGACATACAGCTCTGACAGAAAGGTCTGAGAAAGAGCAAAAACAGAAATCAACATGAGCCGGGTAATTGGTCCAGTTTGAACAAAATCAAACCATGATCTTCATGGCTATGATTTGTAGCAAGCTACTGGAATTATCAGCCTAAGAAAAATAACATAATTATGAATGAAAGAGCCCCATCTGGTTAAGGTGAAACAAAGAACTTTTCTCTCTTAAGGGGGGGGGGGGGGGTGCGGGTCCTGAAAATAAGGTTTTGGGACTAAAACATCAAAAATGGGATTTTCCTATTTTTACACACTTTGAACTCTTCTCATAACAGAAAAATAATGGATAGGGCCAGAAACATATGTTTTATGCCCCAAAACGGCACCAACACCACCCCACTAAATGACTGTATAGAGATTATGAAAATTCATAAGCAATTTTCTCAATATATATGATTGTTTTACTTTTTGCCCTAAGGCTTTTTTATTTCTCAACCAATTGCCTTCAAATTTGGAATATATATTTTCTATGGTATGTGTTTGATAAAATGCATCGCTTTTTCTCAATTTCTTTTCAGTTTCTGAAGGATAATTGGATATTTGTTGGAAAATTGAGAAAAATTTACATCCACCCGTATACATATTTCAAAAATTTATAAAAAATATTCTATGACATATCAAGAAAAACCATTCTTATATAGGATCATATTATTGATGTGTCAAATTTCACACAATTCCATTCAATACTCTAGCTGAGGCTTTTGAAAATAGCTAATTTTCAAAACACAGAATCCAATATGGCGGTGCTGTCATAGCAACCGGATGCAAAACAAAATTTAGTCCCACACTGGTCTTACTGAATTTGAAAGTTAAAAAATCCCTAGTCCAAGCATTCGAAAAATCACTCTCAGGACCCGCACCCCCCCCCCCCTCCCCGCCTTAATCTCCTGAGACTGGACTAGCGACTTCGTCATTGCAAAAGAGTTTTTCCTTGAATTAAATCCATCAACCCTCAACCCTCCCCCCCCCCCCGCCCCGTCCGTCCCTCCCTTCAAACGAAAAAAGAAAGTTAGATTTACTAGGAATGGAAAACTACAAACTACACAGATCAATGTCTCTTCTAGAGCAGTTCTAATATCTGCTGTGCGGGTTGTCAACATAAAAAGGATACAGCTGGCTCTACCCACAATTGAAAGTACTGAGATAGCACTATGGAAAGAACTGAGATAGCATAATGGAAAGAACTGAGATAGCACAATGGAAAGAACTCTGTGATAGCACAATGGAAAGAACTGAAATAGCACAATGGAAAGAAGTGAGATAGCACAATGAAAAGAACTGAGATAGCACAATAGAAAGACCAGAGATAGCACAATGGAAGGAACTGAGAAAGCACAATGGAAAGAACGGAAATAGCACAAAGGAAAGAACTGAGATAGCACAATCTCACACCAATCCTCACCTTGTATTGCTAGACACCACCTTGCACTAGAGGTTTGAGAAGTCGTGGCCAGCGCCCATCGCACACATGATATAATGTTAACTCTGTACATCTCAACTTTACACTGTCCGTTTCTGCTGGCTGACATTTAGAGTTTAACAACTGTGAAAAGGCAAGTTTTGATGCTTCCAGTTCTTACTTTCAACTGAAAACGGCTTTCATGATCTCTACTACTTCATAGTCTGTCTGTTAGATACATTTTCGATCTTATGTAGTGTAGGTATGATGTTATGGTTATGAAACAAATGCGTGGATTTGTCACTTTAACATGCAATTTTATAGAATTGGTATCTATTATGGAATTGGTTAATTTTGGGATCGATTTAAAATTTGGGATCGAGTTCTTTGTGTGACGTTAAATGTTTCTCTTTTTTTCCTCTTTAGACACCAGAATACATTAATTTTAGTGGGAAAGAAAAAAAAAATTGAAGGTGACATCTATAATGGTTAATGAAAATACAGCACTCGCTCTTATCTTCTGTTCCTCTCTCTTTCCTCTCTTCCTTTTGACATATAATATGCTTGGCACGACAGCCCAGATCGTACTGATGTGCCGTTAGACCCCAACACAAAACAAACCTTATGTTACTCTGGTCTTCTCCTTTACTGTTATCTTTGGGCTCTCTTTTAGGCATTGTTGGGCTTGATATCAACCATGCCAGCGACATCGGGTTAATGCGAGCTCTCTCTCCTTCTGGGTTGTTTCTGTCTGACCAATTATTGTTTTTGTTTGTTTGTTTGTTTTGTGCTTTTTGTCTATCTGTCAGATCGTTTCCTTGTCCTCCATCTCTGAAAGTCTGAAAGAACCGGTCTCTTATCGAACCGCACACCAGAGATATAAGGCTACTTTCCTGTCCAGACCTGGACATAATGTACATTAATTAATAAGGGAGACAATTGCATTATTTCAGACATGTTAGCCAGTCCAATGTTGGTAAATGACTTAGTTCTCTTGTTCTACATGGTATTTTCGTGTGTCTGTCTGTCCATCTGTCTGTCTGTCTGTGTCTGTCTGTGTCTGTCTGTCTGTCTCTGTCTTTCCGCTTGTCTGTTTCTGTCTCTCTCTGTCTGTCTGTCTGTCTGTCTATACAATGTCCAGCCCATACAATGACAATATGATGTTCCTACTAAGGACTACTAGATGACAAAAAATAGCAGCGTAAAAGTAACTTTTAATGAATGTTGCCTTCAATATGTGTTTAACCTCTAACAGGTCTTATTTTGGGTAACTCAAGGTGTGAATTTGCTCTCGATAGGTTATTAAGGTAAATGCACATACCATTTCTAACATTGTTCTTCCAATACTATGTTCTAAATATTCACCACTGCTCTTTCTAGTCATTACTTTGAACGTTACAAGTCACACACATTCTGGAAAAAAAAAATCAAAAAAAGATGTCATATCAACAACTATTGAATTGAAAATGTATAAAGTCATTGCTCCTGCATTAAATAATTTTAAATGTAGAAAATGTTTCTAAAGTGATTACATAGCAAATATACAATTGCGCCTTATTATCATGTACACAGGCAGCATAACATATTATGATAACAATCTCAACAACTAAGGGATACGTTGTACACACTCACAGAAAGAGAAAAAGAGACACAGAAAGACAGAAAGACAAAAAGGGGAACAGAGTGTAAGTCTGTGGAATGAAAGGGTGACGCGTATGTGTCAAATTGTGTATGTATGTGTATGTGTGTGTGTTGTTTTTCTTAAACCTTTCAATCCTAAGAAAGTAGGATTATCTCGGCTTTCAGAAGATGCCAATTTTTGCTGAAAGGTTTGTGAGTAGAAATTTGGAATTCGGAAATTTTGCCCGGACAGCGGCACTCAGGATACTCCTCCATCAATTTTCAACTGCCAAGGGTTCTTAATGTGCGTAACACTGGACCCCCAAAATATGTTCGCCCTATCCGAGAATGGCTAGACGTCGGGCATCACTACCCACAGGAAGCCAGGGGACCGTTGATTTACTGAAAAAATGCCGGTTTTCCGATCTTCGTGTTCTGTCATCCCCCGATACAGAACCAGCGAGTCGATCCGACCTGTTTTCTCCACGAGTAGAGGTATTACCCATAGAGCCACTGCGTTCCCCAGTGTTTGTGAGTGTATGTTTCCTTTTTCTCTTTGCAATGCCTGTTTGACATTTTACATTCAGCGCAGATACATAACCATCAATAATAATCAGAAACTTAGCAAGAAAAAATTTAAAATAGCACAGCAGGTGAGAGAACAATATGTAGAAAAAAAAAAAGCCGGTATTAGCCCAAACAACCTTGCAAAATAAAAGAATCTTCCTATTTAATATATATATATATATTATACTTATAAAAACCAGTCAGAAGAAAGAATACAATAATACAAATATATATTTAAAAACCGATATGTATGCCATATGTCAGATTTTGTAATTCGTGTTGTATGTCGATGTGTGAGATTTTGGAACTGGTGTTGTATGTCGATGTGTGAGATTTTGGAACTGGTGTTGTAT
>JBCAUA010833511.1:0-14049 GCA_038406235.1 Peronia verruculata
CAAAGTTGCTTGTCTGGGCTATGAAATGAGGGCATTTTGATAAGAAATAAACAATTCTGCACCTACCTCACTGTGCAGTAACGGCAATTTTAGGTCCTCAAAATCAACTTTTGACCCAAAAATGCATTCTATACTATCAATAAGAGGTCAAAGAATAAAAATATCGCTAGAACGCAAAATCAACAATTTTGACCCACATCGAATTTCACTGCCGACCTTGGTCTTAAGAACAACAGTCTCTACTGATAGTCAGGAACCCATTTCAACCTAGGTCAAATGGAAATAATAAGCATTAACATGAAAAATATAATTGTTTGCTCTTATTCTTTTGTTGTTATTATTACATGTAGTGCAGATGATCACAGGAGGAAAAGTACATTAACCGACAGTTAGGATTAAGGATGTGACAACTGATCTTAACTGTGTGTTATATGACAGTGTGTTATTTGGTGGTGGACAAGTTTAAAGAAGAAGCTACTTTTGTTTTTTTTTAGGTAATGGGTAAGAGGGATCACTATGTAACAGTGACAAAATTTGTATCTTCGACTTCTGCCTTTTGGCCTCTTTTCCAACATTGAGATACATGTAGGCTACATGTATACCCACAAATATTGAGTAAAAGAGGAAGGTAGGGCACTCTCCCTCTGGATGCAGGTACATGTATAAACAAATCATTCGATTTATCAAGTGTATGGAAAGCCCAGAAACAAAGCTAAAAAAAAAAAAAAGAAAGAAAAAACAAAGAAAAACACACAGCTAAAGAAGACAAGTCAGTCAAAAAACCATTATAATTCATTTTGAACAAATTTATAACATAACAAGGTGCTCAGCCAGAGAATGTTATGCACCAGTTAATAGAACATGCATGTAAATCCAGTCAAAGAATTACAGTTGTCATGAATGCACAATCTCTCCATCTAACAAATGCAGCACCAGTTATATTCAAATATACATACATGTATTTTAAAGACTGTGACACAGGGACATTTTTGTCCATTTTGTTCTTTGTTCACAATTATCATCACCATCATCTTTAACATTAAAAAGACTATAAAATTTGTTTTCTTTTGTATTGTGAGTCATGATAAGTTCACAATTTGACAAAAGATAAAAACAAGATAAGTTAAAAACCTTCTGTGAGGGGCAGAAGGAAAAATGTCAATCTAAAAAGTGTTGAAGGTAATGGTGTGAACGACAGACAAAGGGTCACAAACTCCATCATACTCCTTACCACACTAGCATACAGCGCAGTCCAGCTAAAGTTAACCCACTTAAGGTAGTCTCACTTGAGGTCAACCCCTCTTAAGAGGTCAACATGTACTACTTTTATATGTTTATATCTTTGCATTAGTTAATAGTACCAATCTTGTTTGAAGTGAAGAATTTTTTAAGAGGTCTCAAGGGGTTGATTACAATCAGATTAAAGTGTATGCAAGTGTTGCACAAATGGATGTTTGGAGTTGGGGATGTCAGATTTTTCATCTATGTACTAGAGTTGTGAAAACAAACAGGAAAGGAAATAAAATACATGTAGATGTCTTTTACTTTGGTGACAAAATTATTTAGCTATGTTTCTTTTGAACCAAGATATTCACATCTGAATTAAAATTCTCTCGCCCCGTGATAATACAATATTTAAAAACATTTTTTTTTTGGCACTGTCTATTTGGGCCAGCTGGCCCAGCTAGACCCTAGAGCCTGTTTGGGCCTGTTGATGCGACTCTTTCTCTCTGTCCATGCGTAAAAAAATTGTTTTATCCAGTTAGTTATGTAACATGTCGGGAGAGGAGGCTATCCCCCCCCCCTTCCCCCAACTGCGAAAAGACCCTCCCATGTGCGAGCCAATACAAAATTGTTTCCCCTGACTATGTGGTGCAACTTTTTTATTTGCCTATGCTTCCTCATTGCAATACTAGGCCCAGATAGACACTCTGTTTTTTTTTTTTTGCACCCAGGCAAATGAGGTGGAAGCTGAGTTGTCAGGCTGGTACAAGAAATGTTTCATCTGTGATCCTTTCTCTGCAACTTCCCTTAATGTCAGCATCTATGATTCCAAGTCTTTAAAACATTGTAAAATATCCAGTCAGTAAGAGAAGTCCTTACCAGCCGTTTTTCTACATTTTCAAATCCCCATAGCCCATCCCTAGATAAATAAGTCAACTCCATTCCTAAATACATTTGTCATTTATTTTTCATCAAACACACATCTTAGTTGTCATCACTCTCATCAGTCTCACCGTACCCATTCAAAACATTTTGATTTGAAAGACAGTGTGTGTAATATAATACACAAACTTTTCTCTGTACACAAAAAGAAAATGATTGCTTTTGCCAGCCAAATTACTTCCATTTTACAGACATAAGGGTTGTTGGGCAACATCATAAGAGAGAAAACTCATGTCAGCCCTTTTTATTTGAAAGGAATATCCTAGGAAAATGTCAAAATTCAAGGTATAATGAACATATATCTGTCCTTACTGGTACGTGTACAATTTTGTATGACTTTCTGTCTCAAAAAAAAAAAAAATAAACAATTCAGAGAATGAAAAAGAAAAATATTTTTTCTAAAAAAAAAAAATAAACAATTCAGAGAATGAAAAAGAAAAAAAAAAATTTTTTTTCGCCTTTACATTCCTTATTCAACAACCCAAGTTATACCTGGCAAAGGGAGGTAACCACACTGGTAAACACAATCTCTGTTCAAACTCGTAATCTCTCATCAACTTTTGCCTTTCTACGAGTACATTTCCACATACACAAACCCATCTATACATAGCATCAAATTTTAATATCTGAGTTTCACACCTACATCAGGAAATAGTGGTCAAATAAGGATTGTTTCCATCACCCCAATAACTTCCCTTCACTTAAGGACACTGATTTCATATAAAAAAACAAGGAAACTTTCTCTTTTTTTTTATCTAGAACTTAAATCACAGGAAAATATTACCAAACTATTATTACACAATGTGATTTCTCCATCCCTACTTCATTCAATAGCCTTTATATCGAGCAAAGGGAAGTAATTGAACGGGTGAAAAAAAAACACCCCCCATTCAGACATGAGATACTCCATAAACGTTAATGAATTTTTGTACAGTGGAATACTGGGTGTTAACACTAATGCACAGAACAATGTTGAACACATTGAGAGAACATTAACACAGAGATGAAAGCTGTGGATTTAACACTGAGCCAACTCAAATACCTACCACAAATATCTCAAGCTAAAGTAAATTTTCTATTCTGTGCTTCTCATCCCACTTGAATTAATGAATCTAAGTAGTTACCCATGCAGTGCGGCTTCACAAATGTGGTCCTGACTAAATTAAGTAACAACTGATAAGAGAACCTTATGCTTTGATATCTTCAATGAAAAAAAAAAAACAACTGGTTTATTCATTTTCAAAAAGGGACAAATATGCCCAATTAGCTGCTAAATCTTTATCTAAAGTGGAAAATTCAAAATGTTAATCAGAATTTGGATTGAGGCACTATGAGCTGGTTTTTATTTTTAATAGCTTTCATTAAAATACCACCTTTCTTCTTCATGTTCCTGATATGGCTTGCAAACCTCATGAAATCCTTCTCCCTTCCCCCCTTCAAACACATATTTTAAAGCATCCATATATCTGAAAAAATGATATCACACTAACAAAAAAAAATCCCTTGGGGACTTTCCAATTCAATGCCTACTTAAACCTGATCATGGAACAAAAAAAGCCCTACATTGACTTGGCTGACTATAAAAAATATTTTATGATAACATGACTGACAAAAGGCAAACACTGATACCAGACAACGAACTGCATACATAAACGACTACAATAACGATGTCAAACACCAAAAACACTCCACGATACAAGAACTAGAATGAACAAAAATTAAAAATGAAAAAAAAAACCAAGAATGATGGACAAACTGACAGGTGACCAATCATCATCTCCTGATACCCCCTCGGCCTCTCGCTGTGGCGGGCCCTCCGCTGGACACTGGAATGCTGTTGTTGATGTTGCTGCCGTTCATAATGCTGCGCGGTGGTGGAGCCCCCATCAAAAGTCTTTGTGGAGGTCGTGGTTGATTGTAATTTTGACCATTTCCTGTCAATACAAACATTCGCCATCACAGAAGCATGAGCCAGAATTTTTTTTTTTTTCACTAAGCAGTACAGAAGTACATGTGTAAACAGACAGAGCATACTAGTGGAGAAGCCAGAGACACAATTGTTAGCCTCCTGTCTAGTTAACAACTAAAAACAGATCAGAGGGCCTCCCATAAGCCATACAGAGCTTCCTGGCCCTTTTCAGTGAAGAATAAAACATCTTCTGAATCCCGTATTGCGAATATTTTCCCAGACATAATGCCAATCCATTATTAAACTTACAGAAACTGTCATGTTGAGTGATATTTGAATCTTTTTGGGCACCTCTGAATTGCAAAAAGGCCCATTTGTTTTGATCAATAATAGAATAGTGTGCACTACAAACTATTCATTATTTCTCCCCCCTGATACACAGTTCACAATCGTCAAGATGTGAGAAATATTTCTGTGGCAAGAACAGTTACTTTTATTGTTTTACATTTTTTTAAAAACTTTCTATGTGAAAACATATACTAAATCCTGGCCATTGAAGCATTGTAAGTATTTTCCAAAAATTATACTATGCTGAGATGGCAAACTGTGCAATTGGAAGGCAATTTGTAACGACAGTCAATGTCATAAAGCTGAAAACTACACAGGACCAAAATTATTACAATAAATGAAAATGACTCCTTTCGCTGTCCAAGAATGAATAAACAGTCAATTTACCTTGAAGTAGTGGTGCTAACTGTGGTCGAACACCTGGCCCCATCGACCCTGGTCCAGGCTGACCTTCACCTTTCTGTGTTTGATCTCCGCCCTCTGTCGGAGATTTTCTTTGGGCTGCCTCCTAATTTAGATCGTAAAAGTGAGCATTAAATATTAAAAACAAATATATCCGTATGAGTGGACAAGAAACTGTGTTTCTCACATATCTACAGTTGGTGTTGAAAAATAATAATTAAAAAAAAAAAAAAAGGAAAACAGCATGAAAAATCACAAATTAATTAATAGAAATACCTTCCATGCTCACCTGATACACATGTAACTGATGACCCACATTATTTTTAACCAACTCCTCCCCGTTCCAATTTACAATACTGCATTCACTCAGGGCCCACATTCAGTGCACTGAATGTTAAGTCTATTTAAATGCTCCCCGCATATGCAAATGATTGTATATCCAATTTGCATCTGATAAAATGTAAAGAAATTTAAAATTAAAATTCCTGATCATTTTAATTCATATCAGTTGTCCCCCCAAATAGATTTGGTCCGAGCAAGTAAATGGTCAGAAATCCTCGTCTAAGTTTACCAGGCAGGTACAAACACTCCAAACTGCTCACTACCATTGGCATAGAAATCACATTAAAAAAAATGCAAGAGACCAGTGACAATTGGTCTCAGATCTTGTGGTGGGATGGTAACAAATATCAGTGAGTGTTCTGTTTTTAGCAAGGAGTACAAACACTCCAATGGGGATTTCCAGGTTTTTGCTTAGTCAACATGGCATTTGGAGATCGGCACATTTAGTTAATTGCCTCTTGACAGTGTGCTGACCTGGGTCAGAGATTGGTCATGCGACCTGCGCACCCGGCAGAAATCTTACCTTGAGTCAAAAATATAGTATAACATTCTATTACAGCTATATTTCTAGTATATTTATGCATCCACTGGAACAAAATGTGGCAAAATTTTCTGTACATATAATTTTTGCTTTGATTAAGAGAAAATTATGAAATGTAATTTGAGGTGAAAGAGACAGAAACTTTTCAATAAATTTTCAGTGTAAGAATAACAATTTTAGAAAATTCATAAAAATAAAACCACGCAATGAATCCTTTTCATTTTTGTCATGAATATGGTACACACATACAAACTGTCTACTTCAGTTTCATTTGGTTCCACGAAGCCAGTCAGATATTGTATGAGTTTAAAGTTTGCCATCTCTTTCTCCAAGCATTTCTGAGTGTTGATCAACAGTATTCTATTCCTTTTGGAATTATTCTCAACTATTTGGAACAATTTGATTTATATGACGATTTGTATCCATAAGTATCACACCCCTGGTATTCGACAGAACATTGTCATTACAATTTTTTTATGCACAGATTGATAATTGTCATTATGTAAGTCTTGGATAGAAAAGATCAATATTACTATAAGTGCAAATAATTTATTAGTGTCGATATAAATCATATCTGTTTGTATGTACCTGTGTGTTTGTATAGTTTCACCATTATATAGTTTGTTATATGAAATAGGTGTACTCATCACCTAAAAAAATATTGTAGCTGAATCACTCTATATATACATTTATAGTAAATGACGGCAAGAGAGTCAAATGACAGGATCTGTCATAGTAAAATTGTAACATCTTTAGCAAAACTCCATAGAACCACTTCAAACTTTCACAATGCAATCATCAATTATTTGTCTGAAGAATGCAAGAACGCCCCTTTCGGTTGCTTTCTTTTGTTTTGATAATTTTTTTTATGTATGCACATTGATCACATAAGTTTAAAATGTCATGCTGATTATAGGCTCTTCTTACAGAGCTCAAAAGGCTACTGCCACAATGAGATTTGCACACAATACTGTCAGGAAGTACACTAAAGCTTTGGTATTCACTGTCTTTACTCACAAACAAAGACAGGGAGTGGGTTACAAAGTTATGCAATTTTTCTCATCACATGCACAGTCACTCCTGATAGGGAAATCCCCTGCCAGGCACCTCCTGACCCCATGATTTATTACAGGCCGGTGGTCAGTGCCTGCAATAAACTAAGTGCTATGCTCTCACATAGTCTTGTGTTAGTTGTGTCGAATATGAACTATTTTGAGTTCAGAGAACTCTACTTACTGTAAATTATTACTTACCAATTTAGCGTACTCTGGATTTGGCTCACTGAAATTTGGCAGCTCCACAAAGTTGAAGCAAAACCTTCAGAGAAAGAGACATATGGCATTTCTTTTACAAAATTAAAAATACAAACCTCCTTTAAATTAAATATCAAATGCTTTCCAAACATCTATATCTATGTATCTGAATCCCAATGAGTTTTAACACCATTTCTTTTTAGTCTTTTCTTAATTTTTTTTCTTCTTCTTTTCCAGAGGAAAAGTGGTTTAGAGTTCCAGGAAAAGCTAACAAAGATGCTTTCAGTAGAGCTATGATCTGAAAGAATAGTTCTACAAAAAGACATCTCAATCTCTCATAAATACGCATTCTAAAAGTGATATCTCTGCCACCCGACTTATACATACTGAAAAGTTTCTAGACCTCAGATACAAAAAGAATGGCAATGACAATGACAAAGAAAGTCAAAAGTAATGCGGCAGACAATACATGGTTACTGCATGTTAACAAACAGCTGTTTTTTTAATCTCTATCAATCGAGTACTTGATAACAGAATATTGTTAGCCAAAGCAGTTCATGTGACACATATTTCATCATTGTCAATTAAATTGACCTGCTGATTAGAAATTTGCAGTTGAGTGTATGATCTAAAGTCATACAACAAATTTTATCATTTGGACTAAAAATGTTCTGACTCAGGTTAGTTGTGACAAGGTGGGATGTGACAAGTGAAATATAAAAAGGGATTAGAGAAGTCTGGAACAATGATGAATTAAAAGCAGTAAAATACTCACTCTCCAATTTTTACAATCTCTCCAGTTTTGCCTGTGTAAAGTGTCAGACCTCCTTTCCACATGGAAGCATACCTGAAACCAAGATGGAAGGAAACAAAGCAATGTAAAAATGATGTACAGCAACTGGAATATCATACTCACCACAAGAACAGGGCTATCTATTCCTTTCAATATTATGAAAAGTAATCTTACATTTGCAGTTTTGCAGTTTTGAGATGGCAACTTATTATTTCAAAAAAAAAACATTATTTGATCAATATACAGCTGTTATCTTTTTATAAAATAGAAAAAGACTGTCCAACCGGCAACTAACAAAACAAGTTTGAAAATTTTTTTTTAAAAAAGCAAATAACACTTATAAATTTCTTCTTCTTGATGTTGAGTTATCTTTCACATCATATTCTGAATGCTGAAACTTTTAACCTTGATGTCACATTAAAAGTAAAAAGAAACTTGCAATGTCACATTCAACCTAAAATGAATTACTCAACCAAGAGAAGAGAGTGAAATAACATCATCTCAAAGTTTTAAAGACAATGAATATCTCAGCTCCCTCATGGCATGACAATTCAATGGAAAGTGATCATAGTACAGCACACGTAAGGTAGGTTAATTGCTTTTTACCCGCGGAGAAATTTGCAGATATCGCCTGGTTGTATCACATGGCCAGCTTCATCCCAAACAGACAGATTCATGGAGCCTGTTTTATCTGCCACTTTACAAGATCTTACATCATGTCCATCTTTTGTATGAGTTGGTTTACCTATTCAAAGAAAACACTGTGCATATAACATGGTCCAAAGCATAAGAGTTGGAAGCACAGAAGTTAACTCTTTTCATCACAGTAAATATTCTATCATTTACCATTTAAGGTCTCAGAGGATTACAAAATCCCAAGTACATACATTTAAATAGCAAGAAATTGAAATATGGTGCTCTCATATTCTATACCTGAACTAATCCAAATCTCAGAAGTGCTGCTTAGGAGAAAAAGAGTTTTAAACTTATTGGGAAACAGATAAAAAAAAAACTGTTCATTTACTGAAGAAAACATTCACCTGAAGAGGTCACTACTTGACTTTTTGACAACAGAAAAGCTATTTATAACAGCAGCACTAAGGTATCTCTATTCCACCATCAAGACGATGTCTAGTACTCTTAAACAATCTCTCTGCAATATTAGTGCCCATATCCTTAAAAGATTATAAAAACTTGATGTTGGCTTGAGGATATCCGTGAAAAAAACTTTCCTTAAATGATTCAGCACATAATTATGTTGTATTATAGGTCAAGATGTAAAAAAATTACATCTCCTAAAAAAACAGGTAAAAAAGAACTACCGCTGTTACAATACACCATATATATTTAAATGATATACACAAAATAGGCAGCTGCTTCTAATTAGCTAGCAATGAAAAATGCTATGGTAATCAAAAGAGATACCACTCTGACAGCCTTGACACTTGTATGACTTACCTACATCAAGAACGATGAACATAATATGTAGATTTTTCATGCCTGGTCGCACATCTTTTAACCCAATAAATAACTGATCTGGAGGAAGTTTACCACGTTCTGACTGCATCATCATCATGACGATTTTTCAGTGGCAATCTCCTTTACGTTCAGTTGGAAAGCCTGCAAAATGGTGTTATAGAAAATCAATAAAGAAAAGCGAACAGTAAAAGTGTGGACAAAATATGTTCATATTGAATAATGTATCTGTTTAAATTGCATTCTTGTAGAAAACAATTAAAAACAAGTCGAGATCTAGATCTAGATCTATTGCTAAAATTACTATTTGCTGATCTGCACAGTTATAAATAAAACTATAAACAAAAAATACGCCATTACGAAACTAAGCCTATTATTTCACTAATACACAAGTCCTAGATCTAGATCTAAATCTACATGTCATTCATGTGAACAACCACTGTGGTAGTGTCTAATTATTTTGAAATTGGAAGATCTAGATATCTAGATCTAGATCTAGATTTCTAGATCTAGACTCTAGACTATATAGATCTAGATCAGGCATCTAGATCTAGTCTAGATCTAGCCCAAATATTTTCTTGTGGGTTCTTATGGATGCTTGTCTACATCTAGATTCTACGTTTATAAGCAGTTCACAATCACATAACAGTTACAGATCTAGATCTTGATATCAGGCTAATGTGTAGTTCACTATTAGATCTAGAATCTAGATCTAGGCCGATGGTGTTGACTGAACAATGTGTTTGTTGTTAGTTTCTTGAGGACCATTATCAGATCAAGTCATGAATGAAAAGTTTGACGAGGACAGCCATTTAGGAGTGGGTAAATGATTTTGTGTCTTAATCAGTTTGTGGGCGAGTCTGGGAAGGAAATTTCATACAATTATGTGATTAACAGAGCAAGGTTGAACGAATGGTAGATATAGATCTAGAAGAAACAACTTTATCGGGAGTTTGCGGTTTCTTGCGGGAAAACACGTTAACCAGGGAAATGTCTGCGGCCTTGTGATTTACCTCAGCAAATTTCGCTGTGTACACTAGCATATGCAAACTGCATAACTATGACAAAACTGAACTGCATGCGATAAATAAATCTTTGTACATGTAAAGAGGAATCATTCTCGTAGATTTACAACTTATTTCTGGGCAACGATAAGAGATTTAGCCGACACAGCTTACCACCTGTAACTGAGAACAATGAATCCGATGTGACATCCGGGAACTACTTGCGACCACACACTTTACCGACATCAGATTCTTCTGGTCAAACCATTTCAGGGGCCGTCAAACAAAGGGCAATAAGCGATGAATTTATAAACAACACTTAAAGGTTACAGATTTGCGTCCCTTCAAAACAAACCTCCTTGATTGCCCTGGAACTGAAAGAGACATAGGATTCCCCAGTTTAAAAGCTTGAAATGTTGTCTTTCCATTGCATCATTAAGTGGGCATAGCTCATTTTATAAAATCGAAAAAGACTGTCCAACCGGCAACTAACAAAACAAGTTTGAATTTTTTTAAAAAAAAGCAAATAACACTTATAAATTTCTTTTGAAATGCCGGCTGTCTACTGGGCTATTACCAATTAAATAGGCTACTCATATTTTCTGGAAAAGGCACAACGAACTGGTTTTTCATTAGTGTCTGTGATTAAGAAAATAGTGAAATTCCCACGTTTATCAAATCTTCAGATCAAAACTGACCTTGTGGTGAACCAAAATGACTTCCCACTTCACTGCTAAAAAAAAAAAAAAAAAGTCAAAACTGTCGTTTTCTATTTTTAGAATTTAAAGGCATCTCAAATTTGAGAGCTGAATATTGATACAGTAACAAACTTCTATGCCCTAGAAATACGAAAATATCGTGTGAAAATAAAAGTGCTGAGCATAACGAGAGATGGGGGTTCATTCTCTTCATTTGCGAGGGGGGCAGGAGATTAAAGATGTCTAAAATTGACAACTTGCCGCTCTCCCTTTGTAGACTATCTCCTTTTTCTTACATTGATACATTTGATCAGTGAATATCGATCGCTAATGGAACTGAAACTAATAACCTAAGACAGACAATCAGAGGATACACAAACATGTTGAAGACATTGAAAGATGGGGGTTCATTTTCTTCATTTGCGATGGGGGCAAGCGATTAAAGATCCCGAAAACTGACAACTTGCCGCTCTCTGTTTTAAGACTATCTCCTTTTTCTTACATTGATACATATTTTGATCAGTGAGTATCGATCACTAATGGAACAAAAACTAATTAAATAAGACATTATACCAGAGGCTGCATAAAAATGTTAAGGATACTGTAAGATAGAGGTTCATTTGCGAGGGGACCAGGCGAATAAAGATGCCGAAAATTGACAACTTGCCGTTCTCCGTTCTAAGACTATTTCCTTTTTCTAACATTGATACATTTGATCAGTGAATATCGATCGCTAATGGAACCAAAACTAACAACCTAAGACAAGATAGCAGATTAAAGGTGTTGAAGATAGTGAAAGATAGGGGTTCATTCTCTTCATTTGCAGGGACAATTTGAGGCTCTCGGTTCTAAGACCATCACCTTTTTCATACACTGCTACATTTGATTAGTGAATATCGATCGCTAATGGAACCAAAATTAATAACCTATCACACGATACCAGAGGGTACACAAAAGTGTTGAAGATAAAGGGTTCATTTTCTTCATTCGCGATGCTGGCAAGCGAAAAAAGGCGCCAAAACTTGACTTCCCGGTATTCATTTTAAGACTATCTCCTTTTTCTTACACTGATACATTTCATAATGATCAAATTTTAATGTAGGAGTGTAAAAAAAGACAGTGTTGAAACGTAGAAGTGTAAATGGTGATATTCGTGCATCTTTAATCGAATGCGCCCATTGGGAATGAAGAGCATAAACATCCATCTTTCACTATCTTCAACATTGTTATTTTGCCTCCGATATGGAGTGTTGGGTTACTAGTTTTGGTTCCACAAGCAATCGATATTCACTGATCAAATGCCAAATCAACACTGTTATCTGGTCTCTGGTATGGAGTGTTAAGTTATTAGTTTTGGTACCATTTGCCGTCAATTACCACTGATCAAATGTATCAATGTAAGATAAAGGAGACTAGAATAGTTTTTAAACGTGGAAAGGTAAATGGTCATATTCGGGCATTTTTAATCGGATCCGCTCATCGCAAATAAAGAGAATAAACCTCCGTCTTTCACTATCTTCAACACTGTATCTGGTCTCTGGTATTGAGCCTCAGGATATTAGTTTCGGTTCCAGTTGCCAAAGATATTCAATCATATATTGTACCAATCTAAGAAAAAGGAGATTCCTGATAGTCTTTAACCGGAGAACAGCAAATAGTCATATTTGGGTATCTTTGATCGAATCCCCTCATCGCAACTGAAGATAGTAAACTTCCATCTTTCACTATCTTCAAAAACTGTTATTTTGCCTCCGGCATGGCATGTTAGGTTATTAATTTTGGTGCCTTTAGCCATCGACATTCACTGACTAAATGTATCAGTGTAAGCAAAGGAGATAGTCTTAAAACGTAGAAGTGTAAATGGTGATATTCGTGCATCTTTAATCGGATCCGCTCATCGCAAATGATGAGATTAAACTTTCATCTTTCACTATCTTCAACACTCTTTTTTTGGTCTCTGGTATGGAGCCTTTGGTTATTAGTTTTGGTTCCATTAGCCATCGATCTTTAATGATCAAATGTATCAGTGCGAGAAAAAGGAAATAGTCTTAAAACCAAGAGCAGTAAATGGTCATATTCTTGCATATTTTATCGTATGTGCTCATCGAAAATGAAGAGAAAACGCTTCCATTTTCAATGTCTTGAACAGCGTTATCTGGTGTCTGGTATGGACCCTTAGGTTACTAGTTTTGGTTCCATTAGCCATCGATATTCACTGATCAAATGTATAAGTGTACCAAACAGGAAATAATCTTAAAATGGAGAACGAGAAACTCATCCAAATTAAATCGCATCCCCCCCCCCCCCCCCCCCAGAAGTGTAGAGAATAAACTTCAATCTTTCACTATCTTGAACACTGTTATTTTGCCTTTCATTTGGAGCCTTAGGTTATTAGTTCTGGTTTCATTAAAAATCGATATTCGCTGATCAATGTATGAGTGTACGAAAAAGGAGATAGTCCTAACACGGAGAACAGTAAACGGTGAAACTCCTCCAAGTTTAATCGGATCCGCTCCTCGCAAATGTAGAGAATAAACATCCATCTTTCGCTGTCGCCAACACTGTTATTTTGCCTTTCAGGTGGAGCCTTAGGTAAGTACTTGTAAGGAATTGCATGCGCCCCTCGCAGATGAAGATTTATTAAACGTCCATCTTTCATTATCTTCAACACAGTTATCTTGGCTCTGGCATGGAGCTTTATTTCATTAGTTTTGATTCCATTAGCCATCGATATTCATCGTTTAAATCTATCGATGTAAGAAAAAGGAGATAGTCTTAAAACGTAGACCGGTAAATGTTCATATTCGGGCATCTTTATTCGGATCCGCTCATCGCAAATGAAGAGGATAAACTTTCGTCTTTCACTATCTTCAATGTAATAGCCTTCAGGTATTCATTTGTCTTAGGTTTTTAAATCATTGTTAGAAATGTTGTGAATAGTAGATCAGATGTAATTCCCTATTTTTCCATATCTATCTATATATATAGATAGATAGATAGATAGATAGATAGATAGATAAATAGATAGATAGATAGATAAATAGACAGACAGACAGACAGACAGACAGACAGACAGACAGACAGACAGATAGATAGATAGATAGATAGATAGATAGA
>JBCAUA010833522.1:0-14048 GCA_038406235.1 Peronia verruculata
TCTATGTAAATAAGTACAGCCTTCTTCCCTGCGTGTAATATAATTAGATGTAGCAATTCCAGATCTTTTTAGCGTATGGTTACATCAATACTGCCTGGCCCTTAAACGCTGTGTGAGTTTTCACATAACGGCATCCACGTTGAAAAGATGATATTGCTGTGCCACCTGACGGATAATCATACGAGTGACTCAAGTGTTAGAGACTGACCGAAGGAGCAAAACAGCTGATTAGCCAGGAGGCTAAATTAACACCTCCTTGTCCACAAAGCCAATCACAAGTGCTGTCCCACGTGTTGTCAAACAAAGAAATGGTTACAGGTTAGTCAACAGCGTGTCCTGATTATACAGTCATACATCAACCATCACTTCCACTCTTTTGTCTACCTGTTCCCTCCACCCGTCCCCATTCTACTGCACATCTATCACTGTGCGTTTCTCTCAAGTGGACAGTATGATGCGGAATTACCTCATAAGTACTTGCATATCTTGGTCCGACACCGCGCTCTTAGACAGATTTTTTTTGGGGGGGGGGGAGCGCCCAGAGTGGGTTCTTAGAGGCATAGATTGGAAAAAACCGGGGCCCTTACGCGGAGGGTTCTTAGGCAGAGACCACTGTACCACTAAAGCTCAATACCTTCAACAATAATAGGCCTAAAAAAATATAAATAACATAAAATTCGGCCACTCTATTGTATAGATAATAATAAGAATAATTACATTAATAATAATTGAATATGAAGGGGAAGTGAGAAGTTACTGTTCTAAACACTCAAACAACCACCGACAGTTTTAAATACTGTAAATTTGATAGATGTATCAAATATATACTATAAGCTTTATGCTCATCATGTCTATTACTGGAAAGAATCAGAACACACCCCATAAAAAGCTGACAACAAATAGCATTAACACATATTTTGCAGTTCTGTGAATAGGTCAGTGGAAATAGGGGAGATCTATACTTTTATGATATGGCAATACATTCTTTTACTCCACAATATAATATTTGGTGAAAAACACATACATGTATCTAAATTTTCCTGGTTCGTCTATAATCGTCAATATGAGCTTAATTTGGCTAAATCCAACACTGAGAACTTCTGCTAACAACGGTGTAACCACCATGACCAAATCACAGCGGTACATAACTGAATAACCTCATTGTACTGCTCTGTACTCCAATGGCATTCAACAAAGGATGAAATGAAAAGAATCAGTCTAAAATGTCCAAATTTTCTGAAGGTGGGAAATTAGGAGTCGGGGTGGGAGAAAGTCACTGTGACAATGTGGTTTAGCCACTGCTCCATGGTGAACAAGTCACGTCATGGGTTGTGGATTAGACTCGCCGATCCCGCCATTGGGAGATAGAGGGATATGAAGTTCTCTCTCAGTGATTCAACGGTTCCTTACTTCTCAGGTACTAAAGCTTGACATCTAGCCTTTTGAGATAAGGGCAAATACATTTTGGAGGTCCTATGTGTACATTATGCACATTAAAAGCTTTGGCAGTAAAAAAAAATCTATGAAGAGTAGGTGGAGTGCCTCTGTCAGGGCAAAATTTCAAAGTTTCTATCCGTAAAGTCTCAATAAAAACAAGCAACCACTTAAAGCTGTTAATCGTACTTTCCTGGGATTAAAATTTATGCTCATTATGCAGAAAGGCAGGATGTAGGTCACAATGGAGGAAGGTATGCAGGTCCTGGTTTGTGAATATGTGCAGCAAATATAATGTGCATGACATGTAGTGTAGTGTGTGTACTGGGTAAAGAATGTGAAGTTTGTGTAATATGTATCGTGCATGAAATATGTGTCACATATACAGTATTTATACTGTGCATATCTATGAATCTATGTATTAACAACAATAGGAGATCGTTGTGCTCAGTCCTATTACTTTCCTTTACTAGACAAAAGAGGGATTGAATAAGCAGTGTGAAGAGAAAAAGATCACATCTGCGCCCTCGGCTTTAAACCGATACCATGGATTTGGAATTTTTTTTTTTTTTAAATTATGATGTAAAGAGACTGATTCCTTCAATGATAATTTTCCAAATTTTTTGCCCATGTCTTTCAAATGACAAGAAGTAAAGAGATTTTTTCCTCTTTACATTGCTTGCTCAACATCTCTTTTGCTTGGTCAAGGGAAGTAAGAGGCTGGTCAAAATAATCTTCCTTTACACGAATCCTTCTTTTGGAAAGGGGCAGATAATTTGCAAAACGATCTCCTATTATATCTACGCACAACTGTCTGTAACGGGTATGCAATTTGTGTTGGTGTCACATACACAATGTGTAATGTGTATATCTTTGAATCTATGTATTAATGATATCATATCTAGGCGTAACTATATGTGTCTCTTTTTCTGTCTGCCCCACTGTATCTGTCCACCTGAAAGCTTTTTCTGATTGTCTTTCTGTCTATCCATTTATCCATCTTATAATGTAACAGTGCTGGAAGAACAGATGTGACTAGCTGAACAAACAAATAGTCCATGAATACTCACAGCATAATGTTCTTCTTGCAATAGGTTCAGGCGACGTTTCAGTGGATCGAGTTGTACCCTCGCCTGAACCAGCTTAACTGGTTGAGGAGATGATGGTTGCTGCAGAAGAGAGACAGCAAAATCCATATTGAAACTGGAAGCTTTCTAAACACATTTCTTTTGCGATCTGTTATGATTTTGAACCTAGCACATTTTTACATTGTACAAAAATTTTCTACTTTTGTGAAATATAAAGTTATCTTATCTTATCTTGTCATTTTATGAGGTATTTCGAGATCGGTCACATGACCGAGGCAACATCGCTCACATGTGGTTTTGTTTATATGATGTGACAGATTTGAAAGCTCATCATTCGTCAAAATTTGTCTGCCATGCGCAGAGCAAGTAAACAAATCAGCGTGTGAGCGAAAATCCTCGGTCATGTGATTTTTCTCGAAATACCTCATTAGTCTTTTAACTGTAACAAATGTTGAATACAACAGCTCTCCTGGTTCTGTCAAGGCTTTGTACAATCCCTGAATAAAAACTGTTGAACCCATGTTATATAAAATATCTGAAAAATCTAGAGGCAGTTGTCTGGCGGTCAAAGAGTTAATCTTCAAGTGATCACAAGGGGTAGACAGCATTCCATTTGTTTAACAATGTGTCATGTGCCAGAGAGACCATGTCATTGTGGATAATAAGCCTTCCTATAGTCCTATGGCTTGCTAGTCTGGACCACCAAGCTAGACACAAAGTTTTTCTATGAGATGCTGAAAGAACTTGCTGAAAACATCTGACATTATGTTCCATCAAGCCAGTAGTATTTCTTCATCTTTTACAAACTTGTAGAGACAATATTTGGCCAATGCCAGTACTGCCATATAATCAGCCTCCATCATTAGGCCATACCTGTAAAAAAATTCTTTGTTCTACAGGACATGGTTCATTTATGATGTCACTCACAATGACCTTGAGCATCTGTTGATGCTCTAGATACTGGAATATAAGGGAATGTGTTGTGAACTGACTTGAATAGCTGCCATGAAATCTATAATTTGTTGTTTTGCGGTGATTGTCCCCACTGACACATGCTCCCATACTCATACCCATAAACATACAGACGTAATTTCTCAAGTTTTCTTTCTTTCTTTTTTTTTTTTTTTCCTTTTGTTGCTCTTCCTCCTCTCCATCTCTCTCTCTCTCATTTCACATACACAGACCCATACATTCTGGCAGGCATAATAATGGCAGCAATGAACAGTTTGGCACAGCAACTATATATTTGCCTCATGACAACCTGATTATATCCAAACTGCCCAAGAGATCAACATGTTATCAAGGATGATCTTCCAACTTCCGCAACATGAAAAACATCACATTAAATTCACCTCTTGAGGTCTCAGAGCAAATTACACTCGCCCTGATTGACTGTGAGACGTACCTCCACTTTTTACACATAAGAGGAAACTCTAATTTTCTTTTTCAAGACCTCTATGCTTTTTGTCCAAAGAGGTTATTGATTCGGTTTAAACTTTTTAGATGGGATAAAAAATCTCAGATTTTTCCCAGTCAGCTGTAGTGAGGGAGTAAAGGGTAAGGACTGAAGCCATGGCCAGGACCTTAAAAATATTAATAACTGGACACCTGGTGTTCCTTCTCTTTAACATTTTGTGCATATCCATATATTATCATATGGCGTGTGACATGTTTAAAAGTTTTCTTAAATCATAATGGTAAGAAAGATTTATGTAAATTTTTGCATAAAGAGCGTTTCCAAACCCTACCTAAAAAATAAAGATCAAATGGTTAGTGGCCTCATTTGCGTGAAGAGATTTTTCAGAGAGCAATCCCTGCATCAGAAAAAAGGACTGGACATTGACTTACCGGAATACGGTTTTTTTGCATAAAATAATCAATGTATCCAGTCTTGTTCTCGATGCAGACAAGTTTCTTCCAGAGTTCATCCTGTTGAAATGAGAAAGAAGACAAGTTTCTGTCACTGGTCATCTATAAAGTGAATTGAATGAAATAAAATCAAATAGAACAACATAACAAACCTGACAGAAATTGAAAAAGTGCCATCACTACCTGTCACTGCGGTTATTTATCAAATTAAAGTTTATGAAACAATGTGCAATTTCAGAAACTCAGCAAGACAAATATTCTGACAGGCAGGCAGACAGGCCATAGGACAAGTATTTTTTTTTTTTAAATGAAACAAAAAAGGCCAAACTGGAAATAATCATGAGAAAATCCCTGCAGATACTGAAGAAATGTTTGGAGGAAAAGAAAACCCAACTGATGAAAGCGTAATTGTCTCACATTGTACAAGCATTCTTATGAGAAAATTGTGGTTCGGACAGCTTTCTGCAAAAACTAACTTAATCCTGACTACTGACATCAGATTGAGTGAATTTGACAGTTAAGACAGTGTAGTTTTCAAGGATCAAGTAGCCATGAAATAATTTTCTCAAATCATAGAAAGGGTTGCAATGGACCAGAAGGTATAATGAGCAGAACTTATGTTCTATAAACAGCATTCTATGAAACTAGAAAAATCAGTACAGTGTTAAATGACAAGGACCTCTGTCATAACTGATGGAAAGCAAAGTGCTAGAGAAATTAGTGATACAATCAGCAACATGCAGTTCTGGGACACAAAGTTTGGCAATAGAGAGTTAAGTGACATAGACAGTTCAGTGACACAGTTCACTGACCTAGTTCAATGACAGAATTCTGATGTAGAGTTTAGTGACACAGTTCAGGGACACACAGCTCAGCAACACAGAGTTCAGTGATAGAGAGACCAGTGTCAGAGAGTTAAGTAACAAAGGGTTCGGTGACAGAGAGTTAGGTGACAAAGAGAGTTCAGTGACACAGTTCTGTAAACAGAGTCCAGCAACAGAGACTTCAGTGACAAAGCCAGGTGACACTGAGTTCAGTGACAAAGCCAGGTGACACTGAGTTCAGTGACAAAGCCAGGTGACACTGAGTTCTGTCAGTGGAGAATGACAGTGTGACACAAGAAAATTAGAAAAGAGAAGATAATGATGATTACTTACGTCATGTGTGGTTTTTTTCAGTGTCCGGGTCGACTGTAGTGAGAGAAATCAAACAAAAGAAAACAAATATATTACCAAAATTCCACTTGGGACATTAATAACATCTGCCAACAAAGCAAAATGGAAGAAACAAACAAGCTAACAAAAAAAAATCTACTTATCAGTGGAAAATATCTTGGACCTGGATCATATTTTATTTCCTAAAAAACCACAACCATTTGAGCTATAACATTGTTTTTCAAACTGAATTCATCTCTGAGCTTTATAGGGGGTTATTATTAATGCGCATCTCTACTTTACTGATGTAAAAACCTTTATAAAAAAATGTCCAAGACAGTTAACGTTCAGTAAGAGAATTTATATTAACCACGACCACCCAATGCTCGAAATTGGCTGATATTAGCTTTTGCTTAAAACTGTTGGCATCGGCTGTGACAATTATCTGGGGGCAAACTAATCTACAATGGCACCCAAACATTTCATATTTAAATCACAGGCATATTTTCAGTGACATAGTACATGCAATTAACATTTTTTAAAAGGGCAGTCAAATGGCTAAAACAGTTCAGATTAAAAAATGGTGGTGTGTTTCATGAACAGAGCATTAAACACATCAGAGATGTTACTGAGTCAAACCCTCAGGCATCATGTTACTTTGGAATGTCTTCATTTTACAGCACTCAGTGTATGTATTAACATAACATTGATATGACGCCATAGTAAGACAGAAATTATCAAGTCTTAGGACTTAGACATAAATATATCATTGGTATAAATTATCATGTCGGAGATATGGGTGTTTTTGAGAGTGATACGGCTAATCCTCTAGATAAAATATACTGAGATCAGATAAGACGGGACAAACTATGTAATCAACAGGAAATTCCTTTCACAGCTGATGAGATATGGTATGCTCGCAGTATACATTCACACTTCACATATGTGTATGAATAAATATATAGATAGATTGCAAACACTTAAATATTCTCAAAAGAAAACAGACTCAAGAAAATCTGCCACAACTCACTATCAGTGTATCAGTGATAGCAGATATTCTAAAAGTTGTTTGACCAGGAACTTAGGTCTAATGTCAAATGTTCCATTCATCCTTTCAAATTCTCCTCCCCCTCTCCCCTCAACAGTTTATGTTAAACATCGTTTTCAGCCCTGTTCAAAGTCCTGTTTTCTTTGTATTATTAACACATATAACTCAAACTCAACACGGATTTCTCAAGTGATTTCATCCTTATCCACTGGATCTCAAAACGACAGAATGTCTGATTTGGCTCATTTTTTTTCTTTTCGGATTCTGTCGTGTTCGCTTCAGGTTATTAGTGATAAGGGAAAGAGGTGGGTGAGAGCTAGGGGTAGGCAGTGTATAGTGAGGTCCAAATTTGTAGCTGATGAACAATGATTCAATGGAAGGGGATGTTATTGTAATAGACTGGGGTAGAGGACTGGACCATACACGCTGTCTGTATTGCAAGGAGTAACCAAAGCCTTCACGACGCGATGCATGCAAAGTCCATAATATCAGAAAAACAATGAATGATGCCATGTAGATGAAGTGAGAGGCACTAATTCCTATGAAACTCCTGCCATGTAATTGAGGACATTTTCTATGGGCAGTGGCCTGACTGTTAAGAGAAACCTACTGGGGTTGGTACTACAACAGTCATCATCATGATCAGCTTAAGTATCACCCATCACTTTTCCTATGTTACTGACCAAGGAAGAAAAATCTTCACGTAATATAGATCTTGACACAATTTATCACTTTCCTCCTTACAATCACTGTATCTACAGTATGAAATTGGCATCAGTTCAGAATACATCAAGAGAACTGGAGGGTCAGTGGGTCAGAGTGGGTGTTCACATCACCTATGTTCACATTATGCATCAATCTGAACCAACGTAGATGATTTTAAAAGCTTTATGTCCAGGAGAAACACGCCAATTTTGTTGGAAATTGATGCAATCTGACACATTGCGCATAGCAGGTGAAGCAAATACCCCCTGATGCACTCGCTCTCCAGTCCTATATACAGTAGTTTCCACCTAAGAACCCAGTCGTCAGGAGACAAAAAAAAACAAAAAAACGGGCTCTTAGACGGACCAGTTCTTAGGCGGATTGAAAAGTTATGCAACCCCGTCTGACCACAGATTGTCTTCACTACTATGATTATGATCGTTACTGTTGGTTAAAGATTTATCTGTGCGAATAAGTACAACTTTCTCCCCTGTGTGTATGTTATACTTAAATACAGCAATTCCTGATTTTTTAAAGCGTATAATTAGATTAGATCAATACGGCCCCGCATTTAAACGCCATGTGAGTTTTCACATAACGATATCATTGTTGAAAACACGATACTGCTATGCTACCCTGCAGATTATCACATGAGTGACTTAAGTGTTTACCAACCTACCGAAGTAGCAAAACAGCTGACCAGCCAGGAAGCTAAACTTACACCTTCTTATCCACAAAGCCAATCACAAGTGCTATCCCAGGTGTTGTTAAACAAAGTCAACAACGTGGCCTGACTATGCAGTCATACATCAACCATCACCTCCACTCCTTTGTCTACCTGTTCTCTCAACCCATGTCCCCATTTTACAGCACATCTAGCACAGTGCGTTTCTCTCAAGTGGACAGTATGCTGTAATATTATACCATAAGTACTGGGGTATCTTGGCCCCACACTAGATTCTTGGGTAGATGTTTTTATTTGGGAGGGCCCAGAGCAGGTTCTTAGAGGGATAAATTATAGAGGAAAAATCCCGTTTCACAGCAGAGGTTCTTAGGCAGACCAGGCTTTTAGGCGGAGACCACTGTATACAGCACAATCATACATTGGGTAACTACAATTATTTGTCTGTCTTTTTTTTCCTCTGTTTCCTCCTCTCATTTTTTCTTCCGTTCTGTTTCTCTCACTGTTATGCTTTGATATTCCAGGCATATATATGAGTATATCACTATGACAACTGTTTCTTTTTCACCAGCCTTATTACTTCCCTTTGCTAGACACAACACTTCTCAAACGAACCATGTAAAGAAGAAAACAAAAATCAGTTTACTTCTCATGCTTTGAAAAATTGACGACAACAAATTTTAGCAAAGATATTACAATAACAAGAAAATATTTTCCTTATACCATGGATTTTTGTGCGGGGCCGCGCTGACGAGGGCGTAGAACGCCGAAAATTTGCTTGAAAGGACACAACCCAGCAGTGAAGCGCTTTGGCAAGAGAATTTTCTCTTCATTTCTTTTACACATACTAAAGTGATTTTTTTTCTTAGAAGGACTTGTTCCTCATTCTGTCACCGTGTATGTCTAGCAAAAAGCAGTGAACCAGGCAAGTCAAAAACCATCTCCATTGATGAGACAAAACTTACAATCCATTCATCGGCATACAAACGTCCAGCCTTTTTCAATTTCTTCTGTCTGCGTTTCACTTTCAGCTGTAAGTATAAAAAAAAAAGAAAAAGCATGAGCGTAAGAAAGAGGTTTGTTAGTTCTAAGGTTTAACAGCACATGAACATGACCATGGTTTTGCTGTGCCGAACAAGGTATGATATGTTTATATGACAAGAACAAAAAAGGAAAGAGAGCAGGACAGAAGACAGAAGCAAGGAGAGAGGATGGCATTTCATGGGAGACATCCTGCCAATGGCAGACACGAGATAACCTCCATCCAGGAGGTTGAAAGACCAAGTCCTGAACCCGTGGAGTATAATCACGGGGCAGGCATTTAACAGAATGGCAGACTTTCATTTGCCAGCTGGTTGGAGCAAAGGACCTACTTACTTATATACTCCTGACTCCCAGATGGAAGGGGGGGGGTGAGAGTAAGAAACAGGAGAAAAGCACAGGCTGGCCCGTACAAATAAAAAGGACTAGAAGATTACATCTATCTATGGAGCAAACTGAATGTCTCAATATCAGGTGACCACGAGTCAATTTTCAGAGGCCACCATGTAAAGAAATTTGATTTTCCTGACTATAGGGTCACAGGAGATAAGCTTCAACATTAAAATGACTGTACAAAAGAGTTGGGGCTAACTTATATTTCCATCAAGCTAAAACTATCTTGTGGTCAGTCAGAAGGGGGGGGGGGAGTGAAGAATGTGATGAAGGCAGCCTAATATATATATGTTGTTTTTTTGGTTTTTTTTATAAATCAAAATATTGCTTTTCTGAGTAGATTATAAGTATTGTAATGTGAATGAATTTATAGATCTGTGTGCTAAACCAATCATTTTTGTCATCTCAATTCACTTTCTCGAAGATCAACGGATTATACTCAACGTTATACTGGGTTTGGTGTTTGCTAACTGAGGTTAAGAACGTATCTGGACTACATAAGCTACACTTCCTAATTATGTTCATTATGGATCCTCTTTATTACATGTAAAATCAACAAAGCACAATTTCTCAAAGTTACCAAAAGAGAAGATAGAACAAAAAATAATAATTGTGAACTGAGGTGACACTGGTTTTGCCTTATTTTAGCCTGCTCTGATAAGGTCACCCTGTCCAGCATCTCTATAGTCAAGCCAGCTCAAAGCTTTTTTTTTTTTTTTTCAGAGGATAGAAAAGGATAAATTAAAGTTTTTTGCAATAGTAATAATTCAGTGGATGAAAGATCGATGTACAACTCAACGTGACTGGCTGTGAGACTTATATAGTGTTGCCCCTTCTACTGACTCCCATAAATCAATACATGAAGAATCTGACATCTGATCCACCTGATCGTGGATCATAGTTATGATGATTTCATGTATGAGATGGGATAAAGATAGATGAACCTGATTGTTCAGGGTTACAAATGGAAAGTGAGCTTGTCAGTAACAGAAAAAAAAATGTTATAAATAAGTGAGTCAAAAGACGAAGGAATAAATGGCTAAATGGACAAATGTAGAAATGAGAATGGCGGAGCTGATGAATGAAAGAAAAAACAAAGGAAGGAAGGAAGGAATGGATAAATTGGTGAATGAAACAAAGGAAGAATTAATGAATGGACAATGAATGAACAAATCATGACTAAATAAATGAAAGAATAAGTGAAACACAAGTGAGGAAAAGACAGAAAGAAGGAGAAAAAGAGAGAACATAAAAGTATTTTTCTGTAAGCACTAACAGATGAGGACAAGCAGAAAAGAAAACGAGCAAAATCATTTACTTACAACTATGTCCTTGGTCGGTTCAGTCTGCATGATGGAGGAAACAATATTGGAACAAATTAGAACTATATTGCATTGATGTTGTGAGACATTGGTCTGAACATGGCATTACTTTAAAATGGTTCTGTTTTGTTTTCTAATCCCTCCAGATTATCTTGCAGCATCTTATTTTCTGAATGTAAAATTGGTACCTTGTACATAAACAACAAAATGTATGCGTTGTCACAGTCATAAGCAGATTGCCAATCTCAAACAAGCAATTTGGTGACTTGCATCTTTTCCTGCTCTTGCAACCTAATACAATATTCAAATTTTAAACAGGAGAAAAAAAAAAAAGGAAAACATTGGCTTAAAAAAAAAAGTGTGTCAAAAAGTAGTTTCCCAGAAAAGTGTTTTGACTCAGCCAGCATCAAATATCTTACACAAATTGCTTTTCTCAACCAGCCTTTGTGACCACCAGCCAATAATTACTTGTATTTTTAACGTAAAAGAGGTAACAAGCACTGTGGAGACAGGAAAAACTACTTTTTCTCTTGTTATATGGAACACGAGTGCCAGAAAACTTTGAAAAAATCAGCATGGAAGGACAATGATAATTTTTCAGAATTGAATGTTTCACACATTTCAAGTAACAGGAACTAAAGCATTTTTTGTTTCTTCTGCTTAAAATGATATTATGAGCTCCAGTACCTGTGCTGACAGAAAGGCCACGTCCCCCGAGACATGCGCGATGCCAACATTGTCACTCTCTAAAAAACAAGGGAGACCACAGTGACCAAAATAACTACCTCCTCAGAATTGTGGGGAGAGTCTTTACTAGTGTCATCCTTGCCCACCTACTTCCTTCCCGTGTGTACCTAGAGTGCGGCTTCAGGGCCGGCCAATATACAGTGGACATGATCTCCTCACTAGGCCAGCTGCAGGAGGAGTATTGAGAGTAGCAGAAACCAATGTATATCGCCTTCATCCATCTGACGAAAGCCTTCGACCTGGTCAGCAGAAACAGACTCTTCAGCCTTTTGCAGGTGATAGGATGCCCCCACAGGACTACTCCAGATGGTGACTTCCTTTCATAAGAACATGCACAGCACAGTCTGTTTCAACAATGGAACATCCAAGACCTTCCCTGTGAGCAGCAGCATGAAGCAAGGCTGCGTCCTGGCCCTGACGCTGTTTGGGATCTTCTTCTCGATGCTCCTTCAGTATGCATTTGCCAACTGCGAGGAAGGCATTTTCATCCGCACCAGATAAGATGGGAAGCTGTTTAACATTGCCCAAATGCATGCCAGGACAAAGGCTAGGGAGGTCCTCATCTGAGAGATGCTATATACAGACAACGCAGCGCTGACGTCTCACACCAAGACTTGTCTACAGGAGCAAGTCAGTCGCCTGTCGCATGCTGTGAGCAATTCAGACTGACCATCAGGCTAAAGAAGACAAACATCCTAGCCAAGGGCAAAGATACAGCGCCAGACATCACCATCGACAACCCAGATCTCGAGGTTGTGGAAAATTTCACATACCTGGGGTCCGCCGTTGTCAGCTCTCTCCCCCTGAACAAAGAGATATACCAACAGGATTGGGAAAGCTGCCGCCGTCATGTCCAAGCTGAATAAGCGTCTTTGGAGCACACAAAATAGAATACAAAACTACGCATCTACCAGGCCTACGTGCTCGTCACTCTGCTGTATGGGAGGGAGTGCTGGACTATATATGCCAGCCAGGTGATACAGCTCAACAGCTTCCACCTACACTGCCTCAGATGCCTCTTTCAGATCAAGTTGCAATACAAGGTGACAAATACAGAGCGTGAGCTTAGTTCTTTCTTGTCATATCTCCATTTTGGGTGATTTGGAGATATATATGTCATGTCAAAAATGGATTGTAAAAGAACCACATACTGTAGTCATTTCACCTATCACTTGCCCAAACAGGTATTTTTTTGAAAATCATTTTGTCCTATCTCCTAAATGTAAGAACAGTTGCTAAACATAACGCATCAATTTTCTCAAAATGTGAGAAATGGAGATAGGACAACAAAGAACCGAGCTCATGAGAGGTCCTGCAGCGCACCGGCATCTTAAGACTGTTTGCATTCCTTAGCCAGAAATGCCTTAAGTAGCTAAGACATGTATGCCGCAGGGATGATGGGTGCATCAAAAGGATATTCTGTATGGCGAACTGCGCGAGGGTTCCCACCCCACAGGAAGACCGCAGCTCCTGTTCAAGGACGCCTGTAAGCGGGACATAAGGCAGCACACACTGACTCCAACACCTGGGAATGTTCTGCCAACAACTACCAGTTCTGGAGTGACACTGTCAGTGAGGTAATGAAGAGAGCAGAAGCCACCAGAAACGACCAGCTCGCTAAAAGAGGGCAAGGACAATAGCAATGGCAGCCTCTGTGGCAGTGTCAACCCCCTCTGTTTACAACAACTGTTCATGAGATTGCCATTCAAGGGCTGGGCTCCGCAGCTACTCTAGAAGATGCCATCCCCAATCTTTGTGCTACACCATTGCCTCCCAAGATGAAAAGATGTCGACGATTCCTCTAGCAAAGGGAAGTAAATAAGCAGGTTGAAAAATGGCCTATTACTCACTTTGTCTATTTGAAACTTTTTTATCAGCTTCTCCCTTGACATACACAATGAAATGAGCTAGAAAATCTGCTGACCACTGTGACAACGTGCTATGATCATGGTAGCAGCTCAAAGTTTGGTTTTTACTATACCATCTGTATAGTGGAAATATCACCATTATGGCTTTCTCCATTATCTCAAAAGTAAAAGACACTTCAAAAGTACGATCTTGTTAGCTGATTCACTGCTTCAATGCCATGCCAAGTTTGGACTTCGTGCTAAACGTCTGTGATAGGTCATTCTCCCCTCACTCTGTCCATTACTGATCCCCACCCACACTGAGTGCTGCCCACTGTCAGCAACACAATCGGCACTTATCCTCTACTTCTCAATTTCGGCTCTCATCGCTAGTCATCTACCAATCATTAGCTTGAGGAATCTATCAATGGATTCTGCATACAGATGCAGAACGCTGGTCAGCGGTCAGAACAACAGATCAAAGGAACATAAAGGGGTAGTTGGTGATGGGCTAAACATAGACTCAAATGTAACTCTTCTTCATCAACTTGAGAAATCACTTTTTGAGGTACCTCACACTGTTGTTAGCAGTGAAATCATTAAACTGTGAGTGATTTACTTATAGATCAATGTCTCTGAGGTCTGATAGGTATGTGTGACAGCACTTTTCAGAACTGTAAACTCTCTGTTTGATGCCACTGAGGCCATTACTGAGGCC
>JBCAUA010833533.1:0-14048 GCA_038406235.1 Peronia verruculata
GGTATCCCCACAGATGTTCATAAATGTAATCTTGTCACGATCTTCCGTCGTTCCCTCCTCTGTTTATTCCTCCTCCTGGCCACTGCCTCCCCCCCCCCTCCACACACCAACAACACAAACTTTGCTCCCATTACTCATAATTTATCTTTTAAAAAAAATTTTTTGTTTTTTGTTTTTTGTCTATTTGTTTTATCTTTTCGTCCTTGTAATGGCTACTCCCCTCCTCCTATACATACACACAAATCTGTCTCATATTTTGCTAGTCTCCAATTCTGCCGTCATTTTTAAGTGTACAGTACAGGCAGATACCAAATGACAGGCAGAATTTATTTCCGCCCCACTTCTCTGTGGAGATTATCTATTTGCTGAATCCCTGCAGATGTCATCAGTGTAAACCGCCTTTGATATCAACATAAAAGAAAAAGAAAACAAAATTGTAAAGACCAATGAAAAGAAGACTTTCCGCCCAGAATCGACCGTCTATGACTTTAGGCTTATTCTGCTGCTACATGACGTTTTATTAAGAATATGTCGGACTGTAGACACACTTCACCGATTAGCTCACGGAAGGGAAAATTTTGAAGGGTCTTGGATAAAACTACCCATATCTGAAAATTAAATAAGCGGATATTTCACTTCAGGTCAATGATCATAATGAAACCCGGCGTCTATCAATGTTTGTCTGCAGTTCTGCTAGGCTATCTGAGGCGTAGAAAGTAAGTACCTAATTTAACACTGTCAAAGATCTTACTTCAAGGCCCATTACTTATGAAAGCTGGAGTCCTCAATTTTGAACCTCCCATTCTTATCATGTATTTTTCTATTACCTCAACAAAACTTGAAAACGCAAGGTTACTCAAGTACTATTTCACCAGGTCAGTGAGGAAAAATATTAGGTCTAGAACACTCACACCTAAAACAACCGAGGCTTCCAATTCAAGATCACCATTAACGAGGCATTAATGAAGGAACTACGGTAATTCAATTTAGGTCTGCCGCTTTGCTACAGAATTATACTTGGTGGAGAACAAGTAGCAAAAATGGATGACACTTCAAGGTCTATCGTAATCACTGTAATAATGAAGCCAAGAGTGCTCAGTCTGAGACCAGTCCGTGTGTTGGCTTACATAATGGACTTGGCTGGACTCGGCGTGTCACTCTGGGGAAAGTCCAGGATTTCAACGTCTGATCCTGGGAGGCAGGAGTGGAGACGGGGAGGGGGGGGGGCGGGAGAAGTACCGGTGAGGAACACCAGTCAGACTACGTTGGTGCGTCTCCCAGGTGTGGCACCAGATCTGGGTCACGGACGAAGGATAATCCCCAAGAGAGAGACACACACAAACCAAAGGGAGCTTGCCAGGGGTCTCAACGAGACCAGTGTCTTCCATCTACCATTCTGACGCATAAACCTCCAGACTTCGTGCCTGATGTCTGGGATAATCCAGAAGAGTGAATTATGACTCGAATTTTCTGACATGTGCGTGGGAAAGTGGACAAGACGACTCTTCCCCCCCCCCCCCCCTAAAAAAAAAAAAGTCCCACGACATCAGAACGAACAAATTGACCAGAGACACAGAAAAAAAAAACCGGGGGGGGGGGGGGGGGGGGACGAAGGCAGAAACTCCTGACGGTGACGCAACACTTAAAGAACTGGAAAAGTTGAGGAAAACTAACGAGGTAAACTGGATATCGTGCCAGATCTCCCATATGTCACTAATTTCGGATTTTCCTTTCATACTTAGATTTCAAGTGGTGATCAGTCTGATGTGTTCGTAACTTGCAAACCATAAAACGTTAACACTAAACGAAGAGAAGGGATAAAACGATATTGAAAATGGCTACGTAAGGTCCATTTGGTTTCTGTGCAGTTAATGTCGAATGAAGTTTTTGAAAAAAATCAAATAGGAAAGTGACAATTTCTGGCACATGTTATTATTATTATTAAAAAAAGAACAGAAACACGCTTGCGCGTCTACAAACAAAACAAACATGCGCGCACGTCCATTTACATCCAAGCATGCAGCTGAAGGTGAGAAAAAAAAAAGGGGGGGGGGGTAGCGTCGCTTTTTTACTAAGATATTTGATGATGAAGCCGACATTGTGGAGGTGATGAGCCGAACGGCCATCAGTTACAGGCACCGCTATCATACGCCATTACGATTACACATTTCCCATAATCCTTAAGTGACGCGACATCCAACCCACTTCCGGTCTCCGTCCAATCCATTCCTAGCTTCAAATTTAATCCTAATGATGTCCTCTGCTATTGTTCAGGCCCGGGGGATCAGCAGCACTGGAAACAAGAGTGACACTGTCGTCACCAGTCTTGTGGTAGCCAAATTGCTAGAATGAACCGGGGAGAAAATCCCTCTTATCTCTTTCTCTCTGCCTTGTGTCCACAAGGATGATCCTTCATTTTTTCCTTTTGATATGACACTGGGAAGGCAGCAAGACCTCACACGGAGGTATGAAACTATGGCGCTATATTTGTTGGGGAACTAACTGGGCCGACTTTTCTGCTGTTCTTCCTTCCGACACCTCCCTCTCTTTTTCCTCTTCCCCCGGTTTTTGTTTTCATCTCGTCTCTTATCTCAGTCTATAGCTCTTCTTTCCTCTTTCTCTGAATTCTTGGAAGGATGAGATATCTCATACAAAGATAAAAAACTACAGCTACTGTGCCTATTTCTTTTCTTTTGTCGTTTCTTAATTCCTCTTCCACTGTCTAATTCTTCGTTCCCTTTCTCTTCTTCTTCTCTGCTCCATCTTCTTGTATATAAATCTCCATCTTGTTCTTTCACTCACATTTCTTGGAAGGATGCCAGATCTCACACAGCGTTATGAGACTACAGCCACTCTAGGCCATGTAATCTCTTTGTTGTTAATGTTGTTTGTCCCCCCCCCCCCCCACCCCCAACACACTTTTTCTTTCTGTTCTCTCTTTCTTCCTCTCCTCCCAATTTCTCCTCCTCTTCCCTCTTTCTCTCTTGCTGGTGTTTTTTGTTATAAATTCTCTCTCTCTCCACCCACCCACCTCCTTTTTTCCCTTAGACTCTCTGAATTACTCACTGCAGTTTTCATCTACGAGCGTATAACATAAAGATAACAGATGTATGAACGCTTACTTTGTTGAACTGAGTGATTGACCAAGATAACCCTTTCATAATGTATAGGCGAACTTACTGACTGATCAACTGAGTCTCAAAACGACCTCATGGCCCCATACAGAGCTCCAACAGGATATGGAACCAATTATGACATTTCAAGTCTGTGATATTATTCCAGGCATATTTCTATGTTTGTCCGTACGTCTCCTCAAGGGGAAGCAGATTTATCTTGTTACAAATCTCCTGATTCATCTTTGCTCAATGTCGTTATTTCATTATTTTGGACTCCACATCTTTCAAAGACTGTGATCCTGGGAGGGCTGCAAGTATCATGGAGTAAACAAATGAATGTGTCGGTGGTTGGGATGTATGCAAATGAGTGAATGCAGTGAGTGAGTGAGTGAGTGAGTGAGTGAGTAAGTGAGTGAGTGAGTGGGTGAATGAGTAAAAAATGATAATAAGCAAGTTTGGGAGTGAGCATGCCTGTGAGAACGCAAAGATGTGCATGTACACATGAAGAGAGGAAACATGAGAGAACACAGAATGAATAGGAATATTTCTGGATAAAAAGAAGGACACAGACAGGCCAGCCTGCACAGCCAGACTAACATCCAAAGAAAATAACAAAAGTAGAGAGAAAATTTGGAAACTTTGAAATAAATAGCAGGGAAAGGATATCTGGATACGGTTGGTTGGGAAAGACTTAAATTGGGTGAGTTGGAAAATCAACGTAGAAAATACATTATAACTAATCAACTGAATTCTAGCTGTTGCAACTATAGCCAATAAAATCATAATGGCTGACACAGAGTACATCATACTATGGTTTGGGATCTCTGTCCCTTTTTGTCAAACACAGATACACGCGCGCACATGACATGACATGATTTACATACATGCACAGACAGGCCGACAGACAGGAAGGCAGGTAGGCATCCATCCATCCATCCATCCATCCATCCATCCATCCATACATACATACATACATACATACATACATACATACATACATACATACAGATGAGTATTCAGCAGGCAGACAGACAGATAGACAGACAGTCAGACCAACAGATAGACACGGAGATCGGCGCTGCCTGCCTAGAAGCCTGTCTGGCTGCCCATTACGTATCGTAATTAACATGACTGCAATTAAGAACTCAGGACAGCTTTAAAGACCACACCATAGTTCACTGAAGTGTGTGTACGTGGGGAACAAGGGAGAGGTGACTTTTTCGATACTATTCTTTAAGTATCGATATAAATGAGACGAAGTGGCCGAACAGACGATTGTGCAGTCACGTAGTTTGGTAGCTTAATTAGGAAAACCTTGAGTGCAGATGAAGTAATCAAGTGTGATGTGACGTTAAGTTTGTTTTTTACTTGTGCAGGTAATAGATACTGCTGCTCATTTTTCTGCTTCGCTCTTTCTGTTTTTCCACCTCTCTCTCTAATTCCTATCTTTTCTTCCCCCCCCCCTCCCCCGGGCAATGTCTTTTTCAGATTCATCTATTATGTTCTTTTCTTCTGAACGAAGGGGACTCTTGGGTGGGAGATCAGATCCTCAAGAGCGAAATAACCAAGCGATATCAGTCTCATGATAGGATTCTCTAACAGTAGGGCATTCGGCGGCCAAGTGCCAGCAGCAGCCCCTCTGATGTTGCTCTATCTTCGCTGTGATGGTCTACAGCCATGGACCCGATACTGTAACAATAATGGCTCTCTACCGCTGCA
This sequence comes from Peronia verruculata, assembly GCA_038406235.1. Lineage (NCBI taxonomy): Eukaryota > Metazoa > Mollusca > Gastropoda > Systellommatophora > Onchidiidae > Peronia > Peronia verruculata. The sequence continues at coordinate 4,836 of JBCAUA010833533.1, forward strand.
AAAGTGTCTTATGTAGCTGACAAACTGCTAAATAAAGTCTAAACTCGCAACACTTGCTCACTCTGTGACGCAAAGGAACATCCTTACCTAGTCCTTACTTGCCATAAATGGAGTGTTGGTTTCTTTTTATGGTGTTGGGGGAGTTTAACGGCACATCAGCACGATCGCGGTCATATTGTGCCAAACACGGTAAGATATGTTTACACTCCAAGAAAAAGAGTAGAAGAGAGCGAGACAGAGGACAAGAGCAAGGAGTCAACATGGAACGTAGAGGATGGCATTCCGTGGGAGATATCCCACTGATTGCGGGTGTTCACCTACTTATATACTCCGTGCCCCCCCCCGGGGGGGGGGGGGGGAGACGACGGAGTTTAGCTATTACTTTTTTTTCGATTTATTGTTGTACATAAGATATGCCTTTGTCCATGTAGGTCTATAACTGAACGTGAAGGCGGACTTAGATATTTAGCCAGATAAATATTTACTTTATCACATAGATCTAGATCTAGATCCTCAAACAATGCTGTCAGTTCGTTTTGCTTTGTATTAGATTCACCACAATAATAAAGAATGTGGAACGTCACAGGAAAACAAGAGCTTAAGTCATGTAATCTTTGTTGGAGGTATTCGATTCTGGGCCGTATCCTGTACAAGAGTGTGTGATGTTTGGCTGGGGATAAGTAGGGGGGATGCTGAGCAATAGAATGCCAATGAGTAAATTCTATCGTGTTTTGCCGGCTAATTGCTGTACGCGTAATTATCCTGATGAGATTGGGTTAAAGGCGTGTTCTCCGAAATGTCATCATTATCCACATCATCATTGCTATCATTATTATTACTGCCATCGTTAGCGTTCACGTCACTGTGCTCCTCACCCATCCATGGCTCCCTACAGCTCGCACATGGCAGGAGTGAGAGAGAAAGTGAAGAGAGCTGGGATGTGAACTGGAATGTAGAGAAGTTTTACAAGTGACATAACAACTCACGATCAGTCTGAGAGTGGTCAGACAGCGGCAGAGCTGGACATACTGTGAGTGCAGAAAAACATACAAGCAAAACAATTATTTGTTGTTATATAGTTATGGCAATGCCTCGTTTTTGTTTGTCTGTGTGTTTGTTTGTTTTGTCCGGGAGGTCGAAGAAGTTTTAATTAAAGGGAACAATTATTGTGGCAAAGAGGGGCGCTGGTGTAGTGGCTGTTGAGATGAAAGTGGTGAGCGCACTGATTGTAAGGTTCCGCTGATGGCGTTGACGGTAGTGGCTATATCAGCACCAAGAGGAGCAGAGACAGCAGCGGTAGTTGCAGCGACACTGACTAGTAGTTATGTGGTAACAAATACATTCACCTGTGATAACAATGGAGGTTAGAGAAATGGTAGCGGTGGTGGTAGTAGTAAAAGGTGCTATCAGAAACTTTTCTTAGAAATTAAACTTCTTGGCGTGGTGATAATGAGAGTGTGATAATGACTGTACCTAGCAGAAATTTAAAAGAAAAAAAAAAAGTTGTCGGAGCAGTGGTAATAGTGGCTACAGTGTGGAAGAGGCAGAGACAAGGAGTAGGCATGCAAGTGTGGCAATAAAACTGGCGGTGGTAGAGGTCGGGTTTGCTATAGCTGAGGTAACAAAAAGGTGAAAAATGTAAGTTTGTGTTCAGTAGATAATAAAAGCTGTGGTAGAGATGCAATTCATCATGGCAGAGGGCACAGAAACTGTAGAAATGTAATGTGGCTGTGATTGAAGAGGAATAAAAACTAAAATACCTTAATACAAGATGTCAGGACATTGATAAGATGGTAGAAGTATCAGTTATTGCAGCAGCAATGATTTGGTATAAAAATGAGTTTTCGTAACTGTGAGATAATGGTCTGTGTAGAAATATGAGTTCCTGTAGTGGTTGTGGTAATGAATATCTACGACAATGGTATCGACAGAAATGTAGATTGTCGGACTAGCAGTCAGAATAGTGCTCGCTAGGCATTTTGTCGTTAAGGTGGTAAAGGCACTGACAGTGTAAATGATAGCTGAAAGAGTTATATAAGAGATAAACAAGGAGGACATCTAGAACTGTTTGGCAGTTTTCAAATCTTCCGGTATTTGGGTGCTGGTAACGCAATTCAAACATACGAATTCTAATGTTGCCACACAAATAATATGTGATGGCACGATAACTTTAGCATTGTATTTTCTATCATGCTGACTGTCACACTTGATCTGCACATAGTAGATTAAGAGCTGAATGTAGAAAGTAGATAAAACACTGGGGGGGGGGGGGGGAATAAGGGGTGGGAGGGTTGTACACCCTATGGGTGTCGCCAGTCGCCAGGGTCATGCAGTAGCCCACAGACCGCTGTGTGGAGTGAGATCAGCATTGAATGAATGCATTAGAACAGGCACCACCAGGCAATCAGCAGTCATAGTGCCTACTCATGAATGCAGTCAGTCACATTTTCGGTCTCCGTACATAGTTACTCACATATAACAGACACTAAGAATTTTCCACACACCCTCCCAACCCCACCCCCTTCTCTATCTCTCTCCTTCTTCTCCTCCTCCTCTCTCTCTCTCTTTCTGTTTGCTATGTATGTCTTTTTTTTTTCCCCTCACTTCTTATCTTTCACTTCTTACGGCTTCTCACTTTTTGCTTTAGATCTGCAGCAATTATTTCAAAATATCTCTTTGCCTTTCGCTCTGTCCGTCTCTCTCTCTCTCTCTCTCCACCCCTCTCTCTCTCTCTCTTTCTGATATCTATCTCTCTACATACTATGCTCCATATCTGCTAGATAATTTTTGAAAATCTCTCTCTTTATCCCTTTCCACTCCTCTCCTCTTTAACCTCTCACACGCTCCCCATCTCCTCTCCCCCTCCTCTCTCTCTCTCTCTCTCTGCCTCTCTAAATCTTTGATACTTTTTCTTTGAATGGATATCTCTTTGTGCTCTCTCTACACATTTCCTTCATTTTTTTTTTTTTTTTTGGTTGTTGTTGCACTTTCCTTCCTCTTTCTTCTGACTCTAGCTCTCTCACTCTCTCAGCCTGACTTTACCTCCTCTTCATACCTGTCTCCTTTCCAAACTGCTAATTCTCTCTTTCCACTTCATTAATTGTTCGTTCATCTATTCATCCTCCTGTTTCTCTTTATACGTCTCTCTCGGCAAGAGGGCCAGGACAGAGTTTGAGGAGAGAATACATCTGTACATGATTCGTCACTGACTCATCTGTAAATGAACGTGTGCCTTACCCCACACACGTGCGCTAAAGTTACATCAAAAAAGCTCCGACCTACCACTATCAACGTCCAAATACCACCTACCCAGTGACTTGCTCATGGTACCAGAGCAATTAGGTACTATTTTACAGAGGGTGACACACCGCCATCTAATGTAAGCCACACGACTGCGTTTCCAGAAAGGACAGCAAATAACCACCTCTTACATTTCAGGGCAGTATTGTGACAGCATCCCCACTGATATAATGTTATCATCCGGTGACTGAACGAACAAGCGAATTACAGACGATGCAACATTTGCCTATGTATTTTTAAAAAGTGAATAGCATTCAATTCAGAACATACAATTTGGAAATGACTTTCATTACAACCCCGTGCAAATTATGCTTCATCAGAGATTCATGGCACATGAAAGATTTATTACACCATTTTTTAAAAAAAATCAGTTCGCTGTCATGTCAAAATTCAGAGCATATTACTGGATGCCAATATCGACAGCCCGGAATATGTGAAATTCTGTCATAATTCCCGCAAGACCACTGGGCCAATTCTCAACTTCACTGATAACAGATTATGGTTAACAGTGAAATAGACTAAAATTTGTCATGTTTCTAAACATTCAAATTACTACCATGCTCACCAGTAACACTCGATGTGATACTTTTGTCGGTATGCATTAAAAAAATAACTACAATACAGAACCAAATGTCCTGTCAAATTGCAGTTTAGTTCTTTCAGTTCCTCATTACGTGGTCTTCAATCATTTTAAAAAGGCAGCTTTTGAATGCTGTTGATTCGATATCAAAATCTGTTGTTTACTTTTGTTGATATTATGTATGTGATGTATTGTTTGCACCAACTGTGCTATACCTGAAGCTAAAATGTATCCGTATTTGGTGTTTTTCTTTAGAAATTGTTAGATCAATTTTCTCAATCCAGCTTCCATACTATGTTAGATGTGTCGCACAGTTAAACAGCTCATTTCTGTAGCTATAACTGTTTTCTCTGTGCTCAATCGGGGCTTTCTATTCTAAACACCAGTCCTGCCTTCGCCCCGCCCTCTCTTCTCCACTGTCTCCCCCCATCCTCAATTGTTAAAACAACCACCTGCAGCCCCTCAGATGTGTCTATGAGATCATGAAAGACTGCACTGATATAACGGGCAAGTGACAAAGTAATGGTATTACTCAACTTGTCACGGAGGCTGAGGCTGTATAATACCGGATACAATTAGTACTTTGATTATCTTAATTATCAGTCATATCAAATATCAAACCAATTTAATTCAGTACAGTGTACCATTCGGGCAGTGCATGCTTAACTCATTTTTTTTTTGTTGTTGTTGTTGTTGGTAAGCTGCACACTATACAGTCCTGCACCGTCATCTTTTTCGCCGACAACACATATCGCTCTAATCAGTAGGTCAACTCTTGATTTTTGGCGTCAGCTGTTTGTATTTTTCTGAAGAGTATCACGCAGGAATTATTGTAGGAAAATCATCTAACTCAATTACACGACTATCGTTTCTTCACACTGGGTCTTACATTTTACTTGATCAGTCTAGTCCATTTCTAATCGTTCATTCTAGTGAACGTAGAATACAGTCACATCAACATCAATAGGAACGGTCTTCGTGTCATCAGTGGTTTGTCTCGGTCATCGCCACAGTTTAAAAAGTGGATATGGGGACAATGAGAACAAAAAGCGGTGAATGAGTGAGTGAGTGAGTGAGTGAGTGAGTGAGTGAGTGAGTGAGTGAGTGAGTGAGTGAGTGAGTGAGTGAGTGAGTGAGGATGGATGGATGGATGGAGGATGGATGGATGGGTGGACAGATAGATGGTGGATGAATAGTCGGACAGATGAATGGACGATTAGATCAATGGATAGACAGATCAAGACACTGGTGGCTATATACCGGACCGAGGGATGGACAGAGGGATAGAAGAAACAGTCAAGACCCTAAGCACTCTGTCAACATCTCATCGTCGACTTTGCTCACCTCCAATCAAATTTTTACTGCCGCCTCACGTCCACCTAAGTCAACAGAACTCTCTTAGCGGTAATATCTCTCCTTTTCATGGACAAAACCGCTCAAACAATAAAAGAAGTGTGGAGCGGGGAGAGGAAAATTAAAAGTGGAAAGTCAATCTGTGTGTTTAATTGTTTTTCTCTCTTTGACTGAACAGAATCCGATCGCTTATCTGGGTCAGTGAGAAGTGATTTCCGTCAAAAGCGGGAAATCCTTAAAAACCAATCAACATCTGAGACAGACGTGGGCCCATCAGATTTTGCCGGGACGTCATCGAATTTCGCGGTGATTTGAAAGACAAACAGTTTAGTTTGCGATGAAACCTATCACCTTGAAATACTGACCTGTGCTCACATGAGGCTCGCCTTTGCCTTGAGTATGTGCTCACCCACAAAAGATGAGTGAGGCGGGCGGAGTTTGCGTTGTTGAGTGAAGCTGAGGACTATCTTTCATAACGCTTGAAGTGGTTTTCATGGGGAGCCGGCGGATGTTCTTGACAGTGAAATTCAAGAGAAGAGAGGAATAAAAGCAATGTAGCAGGTGAAACTGAGGTTGCTGATGATCTCTAATGAGGATGTTGTTTTCATATGATGATGATAAAATTCTAACTCGAATAAGTATACAATTCCATCTATGTTTAAAAAAAAAAAAACAATATTGACACCCCCCCCCCCTTTCACAATAAGCAAATCATTTAATTTACTTATTTTTTTTTTTCGAAAACAGCAATACCCTATTTACATTTTATATATTTACTTTCTTGCCCTGACGAAGAGCCAGGATGGCTTGAAAATTTGGCAAAATGATGTCAACATCAACATCGTTCTATATATTATTTGCTTCCTTAAAAATCTATTTGATTAGTTACAGGTTGGACAGTCCTCTTACTCTCACATTTTATAAAATGATGATGATGATGATGATGATTTTTTTTTTTTACTCGGCTGCCCTGAAGAAGAGTCAAGCTGACTCGAAAATTTGGCTTTCATTTCAACATCAAGATAAAGTTATTTATATGTGTTATTTGCTTTTTCAAATTGTTTAGTTAGTTGCCGGTCGGACAGTCTTTTTCTATTTTGTAAAATGATGATGATGATGATGATCATGATGATGATGATAATGATGACGACGATGAAGAGCCAATTGGTTTGAAAATTTGGCAGAGAATTTTAACATCAATACCAAGTTCTTTGCATATGTTATCTGCTTTTTTTGGTTGCCGGTTGGACAGTCTTATTATATATTATAAAATGATGATGACGAGGAGACGGTGGAAGGAGGAGGACGAGGATGAGGATGCTGATCTTTGTTGTCCCGACAAAGAACCAAGAGATTTGATAATTTGGCCAGTAAGATCTCTCTCAATTTTCTTTTTTAATTTATTGCGTTCTAAAGAGTGTTACTTGTTTCTTTAGATTATTGTTAATTTCCGGCAGACAGTTTGTCTTAAAGTTTAAGACATTTATTTCGTACAAAATAATGACGATGATAATGATGATGAGTGCAATGTACGCCCCCCCCCCTTTCCATATAATGATGTTGTTTCAACTTCTCATTCGGTATTTAAGGTCCAATTCAATCATCAGTTGTTTTTACCTTGATATTCTGGATATCTCGTGAGCTCAGTTCTGTGTTGCTCTGTTTCCATTTTTTAGCACTTTGAGAAATTGATGTTTTATGTTTATCAACTGTTTTTGTGCATAGGAAATAGGTCAAGAATGATTTTCAAAGTCTACCTGTCAGGGCAAGTGATCAGTGAAATAATTACATTCTACGGTAGATTTACTATCTCTCTGTCATATGACAGTAAATATCTCCAGAAAACCGCAAAGTAGAGATAGAGGAACAAAGAATTCAGCTCACGATCTATGCAAAAAATGACGTTGATTTATCCTTTTGTATTCCCCCTCGTGTCTTATAAGCTTCATGAAGACATGTTTCGCTCTCTACTTTTGGCGGCTGATCTGATCCAGATATGAATATGAGAATAAGACTGTGGCCGTTGACAATATGGATCATGTTAAGACATCGACTGCGCACCGGCATCTTTTCCATTCCCCATCTCTTGTCCCTTTACTTCTTATCCATCCATCCATCCATCCATCCATCCATCCATCCATCCATCCATCCATCCATCCATCCATCCATTTCTTCTGTCCCCTTTCCATCTTCAGGGAAATACAATCACAAAGCGGTTATCGAAGCCATTACCTGTGCAAATTAACACTGAAAATGAATTTACCCCCGGATACGTTGCCGCACCTCTTCGCCCCGCTCCCACTGTTCCCCAGAAAGCTCCCACAGACCCTGCCTCACTGGCAGAGACCAACCCACCCAGTCCCACTGATGTCAGCACACAGTCACAGTGAAGGAAAACCACAGCAGCCGTTGGACGCCAGTTTCACACCATGGCTCAAGTTATCAATGTCACATTGCCAAAGTTATTGATGGAGAACAAATACAAAGCAAACTTCTAGTTGCACGTGTTTTTATCATTCTTTTTTTTCTCTCTCTCTCTCTCTTCACCTGGACAAGTTCCGTAGTTTCTGCTGCCTCCATCCTTTCGATCTCTCGTTCGCTCCGCCTCTCATGATGACTATTGTCTGGTTGTCTGTCCGTTTCCCCGAATATTTAACATTTCTTCGCTCTTTCTTTTTCTTCACGTTATTTTTTTTTTCTCTCTCTTTATATCTTTTCTTCTTCTTCTTTTTTACCAAAAAAATAAATGACCATTTTGCTTTATTCCTTTCTCATTGCTTCCATTTCTTTGATCCCATCATAGTATATTATATCTTTTCCCTCTATCCCCTCCCTCCCCCTCTCTCTCTCTCTCTCTCTCTTCTCTTCACGTTATTATTATTTTTTTCCCTCTGTTTATATCTTTTCTTATTTTTATTTTTGTAAAGAAATCAACGGCCATTTTGTTTTATCCCTTTTCTCATTGCTTCCATTTCTTTGACCCCATCATAGTATATATCTTTTCCCTATATCCCCCCCCACCTCTCTCTCTCTCTCTCTCTCTCTCTCTTTCTCACTCTGAAAGTCGCATATATTCTCCTTCATTTCCCACGCTGATGAAATGAACTGAGAGATTATAAGTATGAATGTGTCAGTGCATGACTTCTTTCTTTCTTTTTTATTTATTTTTTTTTTTTTTTTAACCTTTTAAACCGAGATGTTGTCTTGTTGTGGGTTCACGTGTCAACAATCAATCTTCTTTATCTTTATAACATCTTGAATCATACCATTAACCGCACCAATATCATTACGGTCGTCATCGTTATCACTGTTTTCATCATCGTCCCATGACTATCCACGGTCATCTCCGATATCAATTCTGAAATGACCCTCATAATTGTTCAGAATATTCATTTGAACTGAGCGTGACAGAGAGAAGTAAAAGAGAAGTGGAAGAAGAAAACAGCACATAGATGGACGCACTGACAAACGGACAGACAGACAGAAAGACTGATAGGTAAACACTAGAGAGAGAGGAGGGCTGGGCAGGGGGGGGGGCTGGTTGGAGACAGAGAAATTTGCCTTGTGGAGTCAAGGAGGTAATGAGGTAAGAATCAAAGCACCTGAAGATGTTTGGTCACGCTGACCTCCCACCGCTCAAGCTAAGAGATTGAAGTGCATTGCTAAAAATGTTCAGGGAATCAGATATGGGCGACAGTCAAACATTTTATTTTTTGTTCTTTCATTCCCCCTCTTCCGTTCTCTTCATTGTGCTCCGTCACTAACTAATGAGGGGTTTGAAATCAATAGATTTGAAGCTGACAAAATAAATGATATAAGTGTGTAGCTGAGCACTTTTAACCTTCAACTGTTTAGGAAATATCAATATCAACAAATTGATGTCTTTTTCTCGATGACAATACAAAAATATAGTTCACAGAATAAATAACTGAAGAAAAAAAAAAAGAAAGAAAAAAAACTGTAAGCACGCAGTTCTCTCT
>JBCAUA010833544.1:0-14047 GCA_038406235.1 Peronia verruculata
AATTTTAAAAAAAAAAGGGGGGGGGGAGTACGATGGCAACCGTTGCTGCAGCCCAACAGGGCAATATGAAAAAAAAAAAAAAAACAGCGGAGATAGCCCTCGTGTAGGGCCGAAAAGCTTACGAAAAACCTAACCTAAGCTTATATAATAATAATAATAATAATAATAAATTTTCATTAGATCTATTATTATTTTGGTTAGCAAACCGATAATTTTATTAACGGAGTGTCTATCTGGGCCTACTATTGCAATGAAAAAGCATCGGCAAATAAAAAAAGTTGCTCCACACAGCAAAAGCGAAACAATTTTGTGTTGGCTCGCACATGGGGGAGGGGGGGGGGGAGGAGGGGAGAGAGGGGGGGGGGGGCTTGGGGGTGTAGCCCCTCCCCCCGACACGTTACATAAGTAACTGGATACAATAACTTTCCTACGCACGGGCAGAGAGAAAGAGGAGCATCAATAGGCCCAAATGGACTCCAGGTCTAGCTGCACCAATAGGCCCAAATAGACGGCGCCTCTTAATAAATACATTAGGGCTAGGCTATAAGTCATCATGATTATGGCTATATCGCTCACAAAGGAATATGAATGGCATACGATTATTATATCATTACATACCATGTTCTTACAATATACACAAAACAATGTAATATTTTTTCTTTCTTCTTTCTCTCAATATTCTTTGGTTCCTTTTTTTTTTTCGTTTTCTTTCTTTTTTGTTCTTTCTTCCTTCATTCCTTTGTTCTTTTTTAAATTTCTTTTTGTCTTTTCTTCTTTCTTTTTACGTTCTTTCGTTCGTTTGGTCTTTTTTTTTTTTTTGCACATTTGTTTGCTTGTTTTTTTTTTTTTTCATCCCCTTTTCTTTTTTTCCTCTTTTTTTTTTTTTTTTTTAAAATTCTCTACGCGCATCAAGTCAGTGTGAGCATTGACCACCACCTTCGTTACCAATAACAAGAACATCGACGACAAAATAATAATAAGAAGAAGAACAGCAATAACAATAACAATAATAATAATAATAATAATAACAATAATAATAATAATAACTGATGTTAAAAGAATTATACCACTCTCATATTATACTTAACTCTTCACAAACTTCGTATCACCCAAGGAGCTTATACTATTAAACTGGAGAGCGGACTCATGGCGTCGCCTTACCAAAACACCCTGTGTCTTGTGTGCCAGCACTGGACGCCATGGCCATGGAGGCGTTGCCATTTTGCTGTGCTTGGCGTCCTTTACTACGCTGTCCAGTATAAATAGTATAAGCTTCTTTCACGGGGACGCTTTGTAATAAGATACATAATAATCACATAACACAATAGTGTTATGCTATTTTTTGACCACGGTTGTAGACAGCTGAGATAACCACCACTACAGGAGGTTGAAAAGCTTATAAAAAAACCATAACCATAACGGGGACGCTGTGGCTCAATGGGTATGGCGTCTGCTCATGGAGAAAACAGGCCGGGATCGACTCGCGGGCTCTGCATCGGGGTATGACTGGACACGAAGATCGAAAACCCGCATTTTTTCAGTGACTCAATGGTCCCCTGAATTCTTCTGGATAGGGAAGCCCGACGTCTAGCCTTCTCGGATAAGGGCGAATATATGTCAGACGTTCCGTGTGTACGTTACGCACGTTAAAGAACCCTTGGCAGTTGAAAATCGATTGAAGAGTGGGCTGAGTGTTGCTGTCCGGGCAAAATTTGCATATTTCGAATTTCTACCCACAAACTTTTCAGCAGTTTCTAAAAGCCGAGATCATCCTACTTTCTTAGGACTGAAAGGCTGATACTACCTCAGTTTGTGTGCCGAGGTCACATTGATATGCATTGAACTCACTTGCCCTCCAGCTCTTGCACGTCAGTACCGTTAGGCTCCCTTCACTATCTCTATATGCATTGACTTCTTTGTTCGTTTGTGTTGGGATTCAACGACACATCAGCACAATTACGGCTATACTGTGTCAAACACGGTAAGATACGTTTATGCGTCAAGAGGAAACGAAAGAAAGTGGGACAGAAGACAGGGGCAAGGATAGAGAGAAGAGATGTCTCCCCTTGAATGTTGAGGATTGCACTCTACGGGAGACACTCCACCGATGGCGGGCTTACACCGCCTGCAGGTGGGAACAGAGAGCCTACTTATATACCTCGGGCCCCCGCGGGGGATATGTATTGACTAATGGAATGTCAGACAACGATAATGACAGGTTGGGGCGAACACATCAACAAGTTTACACAAGGGAGGTAGGGTAGGAACGGAGATTGCCATAGCAAATAAGATGGTAATTTAGAAAAGCCGGCAGGATAATGGGTCAAGCCTTGGGTAATGGGATTTCGATTTTTTACCAGCCCATGAACACGATTACGACTACATTGCACCCAATACGATATAATAATATCGCCCACAAGCTAATTCGGCAAGTTTAGATGATTTAAGAGGGACCAAAAACTATAATAAAACAAAATAAAAAATTTTAAAAAGTACAAACAAAAGCAAACACACAAACAAACAAACAAACAAAAACACGATAGTCTGATTCGCTCTTCGAGTCCGTGTTTTAAATGCCACTAGTCCTGGATTGCTAACTACTTGAGTAAAGTGAAACAGCCACGGGAAAACGAAATTCATATACATGTATATGCAGTTATTTTCTAAGCCTGCATCTGGGAGTAGTATTTCCATTACAACAATTGTAAAACATTGTAAAGTTCAGACTGTTTGTTTCAAACTTGACAATCTAATATAAGACACATGGGATGCATTCACCACTATTGCCAATACACATGACACCGTAATAGAAGGTCGTCGAGACTTAGTTGCATGCAAAACAGTTTTTAAAATTGATGTTTTCCTTTCTCTCTCTCACAGATTGTTTGCTAAAATCTATCTTATTTTCATCTTTTGTCAAACTGTAAACTAAAAGGATCCAAGATAAAAAAACAAAAACAAAAAACAAAACAAAACAAAACAAAACCAAAAAAAAAAAAAAAAACACCTAGACCTTACATTCTCTTTTCTATTCTCTCCCACACAAGAGGTTTTTTTTTTTTAATCTTGCCTTTCTTTTGTCAAAAATTGTGAAATTATATGTTGCAAGATACAAAGAAAATAAATGTTATAACGTCTTTAAAGTATTGAAGGTGATGGTGTAAATAACGGAGAAAGGATCACGACCAACCAGCTTATTTCTAAGATACTTTAACAAAACGTCTTTTTCTCTGAAACTTTCTGTTTCGAGAATTTTGAGATTTAGTTCTATGAGTTCTGTAAACTCTCTTTCAACTTGTCTGTTAGGCAGAAGTGATGCAGTGAGCTGTCTTTTGACATTGTGGAAAGTTATAAGATAAAAGTAAGATAAGATAAAATAATCTTTATCTGTCTTCCGGAGGAAATTCACCAACAGTTGATGCGATACAGTATATTTTAATAATGCATGTAAGACACATTCAAACTGCACTCTGTGTCATCTCTCTCGAGGTTGACGTGAAATGACTCGCCATCTCTCACTGTCCTCGACTCTTCTAATGCATTCCTCCAAATATAGATTCGTCCAGTCCTTGATGAGATCCGTCCACATTCTTTGCTGTCTTCCTCTCGCTCGTTTTCCCTCGATCTTCCCCTCCAGTATATCCTTACAGATGGTGTTGTTGGTTTAATGTGACCAAAATACTGTAATTTCCCTTTTTTTTTTTTTTTCAATTGTTGTCAGTAGTGTGGGTTTGACTTTTAGCAAAGTTTACATCCTTGTTGGTCTTTCTTTCTGTCCAACTAATCCCCCCCCCCCTCTTACGTCCGAATGTCCCAAATTTCCAAGGCCTCTATTTTTTTCTCCAGATTTTTGTTTAACATCCAAGTCATTGACCCACACAGCAGGACCGAATGTATGTCTCTCAGCCAGTCAAAATGAGAAGTGTATCGATTTTTTCACCGTAAGGAATTTTTGGTATCATGTGAAAGCTCATAATTTCAAATCCTCTCAGGTGGTGAAAAGGGTTTTGAGGTAGCTTTATTCTAGCCAAAGGGGAGGGGGGAGGGCAGCGATGACTGAAATTCTGAGAAAATGGAGTTTAAAGGAACGGTCAAACGCATGAATCTACAAAAACCCGATTTTAATGAAGTTATATTTATAAATTGAGGGGACGACCGATACTGTCTTGTTCTGAAATGACTGCACTCTCGATTTCTGGAAGAAAAAAAAACAACAACAAAATCGATGTCTGACCCGATGACCCCCCTCATCACATTCAAAGCCCGATTTCTTGATTCTAGCTCAGCGACTTAGGGTCTCATTTCGACTGGCCGCCAGACATACATAGCATTTCACAAGTCCCAGTCCCAGTTCGAAGGAGATGTCTTTGGATGTTAACACTGACGTCATGGATGAGAAACGCCATTTTGCTATTCCATTACGCTGTCTGATTTCTTCCACAACATTCACAATAAAGGCAGACAAAAATATCACTCACAGCATTAGAACTATGCAGACCCGAGGAATATTGCCTCAGTTCGATAAAAGTACGGCTGGTAGCAATACGCAGGGATGTCAATTTGTCTACATGAAAAAAACAGGAAAGGTTCCCGGCATACTCTTTAGCAGCACATAAAACTGAAGTATATTAATGGTAATTAATACCAGATTTGGGCCAAAAGAGAAATTACTAACAGCAAAAAAAAAAAAAAAATGGAAATCCTACTAAAGTAGAAAATCTGACATCCCTGAATAAGAATTGTCTATAACTATATCTTTACATTTGAATGATGTGGAGATATAAATCAAACTGTGACTCGAAAGGCATTTTGTCGAAGTATGCCACATCTGGGTTTCTGTTTAAGTAAGACTGATAGGTATAGACATTGAAATTATTGATGCTATAGATCAGTATCACGTCGCTGATATTGAACAATGTGCTAAGAGTCTTAAATATCTCGATCTGTAACTCTACAGCCAGTCTTGTTGTAAAGTCTATTGTACATTTGTATTTATTTCATGATTTTTCATTCACAAGGGATTTCATAACCCTACACACAGCGCAAAGAAAAAAGACAAACCAGAAAATGATGTCTTAATAGCAAAGACTCCATACAGCTTAACATGGAAGATAAAAAAAAAAAGCTTTAAAAGAAGGCAAAAAGGTGTGTGTGTGGGAAAAAGGGGGGGGGGGATAAAAGAAGAGAGGCATTTTTTAGACTACATCTGTTGTAATCAGTCCCTTGAGAAAAGCCAGACATGCCAACCGAGAGTTTGTCGGAACAAGGAAAGACAACTTCCTGGTCAATCGATCTTCTGGCTAGGGAAACAGAGAAAGCAGACAGATCTAGAAACAACACTCGAGTGCCCCCTCCCTTCCCTTTCCTCTGCTCTGTCTCCATTCTGTACTTTTCAGATTTATTCTGGTCAGTATTTGAAGAGTACAAACCCACTCTCTTTCTTCCTTCATTTTCTCCAGATAATCAAGTCAAAGATATCTTGTATAGGCTAAGGCATACATCCTTCTTTCTTCGACCTCAGCTATCGCATCTCTGACATGAGTTCGTTTTGCCACTATCAAGTCAGTACCGGCAGCATTACTTCAATGTACTCAGTCAAGCTTGTTCCATCTTTATAATGAACTCCATGCAAAGTTTTTTTTTTTTTTTAAATTACATAATATATGGGCAGAGTGATTATTCAACAACACCCCTTTTCTTATTGTAGCCTTCTTCATTAATTGGTTCTATTCATGATAATTACACTATAAGATATCGAGCTACCACACAATACAACTTCAGCAATATCAACACCTAACAACAACATCAACTACTTCAACAATATCAACAAGAAAAAAAAAATCATTGACTGAAATAACATCGGTAACTAGAACAATACCAACAACTACATCGACATCATCAACAACAACAACAACAACATCAACAACTGAAACTTTATCAGCAACTACAGCAACACCAACAACTACAATAAATCAACGACTACCATAGTATCCACAACAACAACAACGACAAATTCGTTGACCGCAGACCCTGAAAGTTTATTGTAAAGTAACAAATCAGTAAACAGGATGAATATGTGATATGCATCAGATCAATCATTAAAGCATTGCAATATGGCGAGAACATGGTGGACAAATTTCATCACATAGTTATACTTGTTACAACAGCACCACAGAGAAATATTCTCAGCGATTTATCTAGATCTGTATTAAAAAACAAACAAACAAACAAACAAACAAACAAAACCAAAAAACGAGAATTCAGTTAAATAATCTTTTTGTGAACAATCAAGTTAGAAAAGATGTAAATCGAGAAAACAAAGGGCAGATAATATCCTGACTGAAAAGTGTTTAGAGTAACCAATGTTAAATGGTTTAACCAGTTTCATGTATAGACATTATGCTACGGTAAGCTATTACACATGTCTGTAAAGAGAGCTTATCGCATGATATAAAGAGAAATTCACTTGAATGTTTATAAGGAACACGGAGCTCATCCCACGGTCTCAGCTGGCACTTCTACGAGTCGTTTGATGAAGACTCAAACCCGTGCTGGGTTAAAATAAGTGGCGTATGTGTGTGAGGAGGCTTGGAAGAAGTTTGGGGTGGGGGGGGGGGGGGTGAAGCTAAATAAGAGAAACTGGTTCCTCTCCTCTAAATAACTGTGCTCAGCATACATTAGAATCTATTATTTTTCACCAATACACAGACACCAAATAAAACAATAGCGAGTAGGTGAGACACCCACAACCAAACAAAAGGGAGACTCCAAAAAAAAAAAAAAAATCCAGAGTTCTTAACCTTACGATCCAGACTGAAATATCAAATACACGATTAGGTGTGGGTAGATTTGATAAGACTGAAAAGTTGAGATCGTGTTGGGTGCTCTATATAAGATAATACCTTGAGAGCACAGACTTCATAGGGATGACTAACTCGCGACGTCCGAAGGGTCGTTCCACCATTCTGAAATCATTTTTCCTGATTTCAGAATAATAGTGGAAAATCATTCTGCCATTATCAAAATCGGTACCGGTATTACGTGTGAGATGAGACTTCAAAACTTTTGGAAATGAAGACATGAGACGCGACACGATGAAATCAGGCGCTCGTCAAACTGTGCGACCGGAGAAATCACATGTTTTTCAACAGTGAATGAATTTTTTTCTTCCTTCACAGAACCCTTCTATATCACTCTAAGAATGCATTTCGGAGTTTAATTTGCTGAAATAGATTGAGTAAAAGCCCAAAAATTGTAATTTAGTGGCATGGCCTAATAAGGATTGATAAGGCTTAAGGATTAACAAAAATCATCCCTCATTTTCTCACGAACTTTAGTTGCAGCAACGGGTCACCCCCACCATCTTTAAGTGCTAACATCTCAACTTCTTCTAAAGATAGAGAAAAATCTTTACACACACAGAAAGGGAAATGAATAACCTGAGCAGTGATACTAATAACTCAAAACATGCTCAAAATCTGACGAGCGCCTGAGTTCATCGTGTCGCGTCTCATATACCGAGGGATAATGATAATGTCTCTTGGTTCCATCAATGCATGACAGCCTAGCGAGGCTGATGCCATAGCCAGCATTCACAAATTGTTGAAGGTTATTAGTGTGAGTATTAACCAAGAAAATCCATTCAAAGCACGAACATGTATTTACTGTTCATAGTATAAGCCACATCAAGTGCGTTCCAAGACAGAGCGGGTCGGACACTTGGAATGTGAGATCGTTTTGATTGAGCCTATTACTTCCCTTTTGCCAGACACAAGAAGTATTAAACAAGCATTGTGAACAAGAAAAAAAAAAAAAAATCACTTCACCTCAGAAAAAAAAAATTATAATAATAATAATGATAAAATAAAGATAAAAATGCCAGAATATGAAGACAATATTTTCCTTATGCCAAGAATTTTTCGGAATTTTTCATGACGTAGGTTTCAACCAGAGGGCAAATGTGATTACTTTCATCTTTACACTGCTTGCTCAAAACTCCTTGTGTCTAGCGAAGGCAATAGGACTCATCAAAACGATGTCCAACTAATATTCACTCAGTAGGAATTATCTCATAGACTACTGATGTTGGAAATCCAGAACTAAAGACAAAATGATCTTTTTGTTCTAGAGGTGCTCTAGATCGAAGAGGGGATAAACAATTAGCAATGGCCAACTGGTATCTTTTGAATCCCTGTTGTCCGAGTCAACAGACAGGGGAATAAATAGGATAGAATAGTGACCGTCCCTCATGGAATGATCCTCAGATACTAATTATCAGCTGTCATCGTGGAATGATCGTAGTATATTAGTGTCATGCATACAGTAATTCTGGAAGTGTCAAGATGATGATCTGGTCAGCCACTTATGTCGTATTTCACAATAGAATCCTCTTACAAACAGTACATAGCACAATGGTTGTGATAAGCCTTTCAAAAATCACACTAGAATTTACTTCCAAGTAGTACATGACAAAACGATATGGTGACCCTTTCAACATTCATTACAAGAATTCACTTCCAAACACCACAGGACAAAATATGGTGACCCTTACAAAGTTCATACAGGAATTCAATTCCAAACACTACAGGACAAAATATAGTGACCCTTACAAAGTTCATACAGGAATTCACTTCCAAAACTACATGACACAATGACATGGTGACCCCTACAAAATTCATACAGGAATTCAATTACAAAAACTACATGACAAAATGACATGGTGACCCCTACAAAATTCATACAGGGATTCACTTCCAAACACTACATGACAAAATGATAGAATATGGTGACCCTTTCATACCATAGAATGTCATATCCTGAACATGTATATCATTTTGCAGAATCTAATAATAAATAACATTAGTGTAATATATCACTCTAAATAATATGAAGTGTAAAGCAGCAATTTTATACAACATGTAAAATTTACATCCAAGTAAAAGTTCCTCTCACATCTTTCTCTTAACGAAATAATCACACATTAACATATGCTATCTTTTTGTCATAATAGATCAGATCATTCAGTAAGTTATTTGTGAACATTCATTCAAAGAGATTACATCCTATCTCAAATGTTTTCTTATTAAAAAATAAATCACACACGTAAAGCATTGTTCTTTGTAAATTCATATCTGATACAATATTCCTTCATTTGTCGCGGGTTCACTTTTCGGCGGCTTCACTGTATTGCGTTTTTTTTTTTTTTTAACATGTACATGTATATTACGTATTTCTGTATAGCGGAGTGCGCCGTTGTTGATAAAATAATTTAATTTCCATTCATAATTTTCTCACTGTAACAAAACAATGTGTAGCCAGGATTTTCACTTATAGCGGACAGTCCTGCAACCTAACACCTGCGATAAAAAAAGCAATACTGAACAACTCAATTCTTTGAATCACAGCTTAAGAGCACATTGTTTAGGCAATAACACTGGAAGACATCAGTTGTGATAATGTTGGATATGTCTAAATGCAAACTGCAAACATAGGCACGAATGTATGCTAAAATAGTGATTCTGAAAGCCATGTTGGCCACGTAGACAAAGTGATGATGATGATGATGATGATGATGACGACATGATGATGATAAAAAGCCTCGCCTATACAAAAAACAAATCATTTAATTAACATTTCCCTTCGTGTACAGCAATAGCCTATTTACAGTTTTTTCATTACAGATGCTATTTTCATTATTGCCCCGACGAAGAGCCACGCGGGCTCGAAAATTTGGCGTTTACTTTTAACATCAAGATCAAGTTGTTTACATACGTTATTTGCTTTTCTTGAATTGTTTAGTTAGTTGCCGGTGAGACAGTTTACTATATTGTATAAAATGATAGTGACGATGAAGATGATAATGACGACCGCACCAATACAATACACGTAAAAATAATCATATGTAAAGTAATAAAGGCATCTTCAGCAGATTATTTCCCTTCCATGAGGAAAATATTTTGTTCACGGCTACAGTTTGCAAACCTCATCGATTGTGATCTATTTGTCAGCAAGAAAACATTTGCACCACAGATATTTTCAGGAAAAACCTTACATATAGAAACCAATGGGGGGTCGTTTCGCAGATTATCTGCCCCTCCCAAAAGGGGAGATCATTTTGACCACCTTATTACTTCCTTTTGCATGACAAAAGAGGTATTGAGCAAGCAGTGTAAAGAGGAAAAACAAACAAACAAACAAACAAACAAACAAACTTTTACCTCTTGTCATTCGAAAGACTGATCCCCAAATAAATTGATAACAATTATAACAATTAGAATAAAACATTCTCTGTACATCAGAATTTTTCTAGACTTTTTCATAGCGTCTGTTTCAAGCAAAGGGCGCAAAAGCGTTTCTTTCCTCTTGACACTGCTTGTTCAATCCCTCTTTGCCTGGTAAAGGGAAGTTATAGGACTGAGCACAACGATCTCCCACTACAGGATCTACTGTGGAGATATCACATAGAAGATATCAACAATTTACGGCCGAAAAACCTGATGCCCCTCAAAATACATGTAGACGTATTACTACTCAACTGAAGAACATTGTCAAGTGTCACACATTTTTTTTTAACCACAGGCAAGCAAACTTTTTTTTTTTTTTTCAGTAAAAATTGACTAGACTTGACTTAACGCTAGACTTGTTAAGAAAAATAAAAGCACGGGTAATGCTAGAACAATAGCTTGTCACTAATTAGAAGTTATCTGATTAAATCCTTTGGTTGCCATGGATAGGAATGGCACAATATCTATGATACACTGTCTAATTATGTAGTTTTAAAAATGTTATTCATTGGTACTTGGTACTTCATTGCTTTGTATTTTGTTTCTTTGAAAACGCCAGACCTCTTAAAAATTTTCATATTTTCTCAAATGAAATCAAAGAACTAATCAACGAGTTAATGCCTTTCCGAGCCACGACTGAATCAGTTTATATGTGGGTAACTAAAGCCAAAAAAACTAAAACAGTGATATGCAGCTGTGTGGGATTTGCATAACTTAAACTGGGTCCATTGCTCAAGAATGATTTAAAACGGACATAACTGTGTTCTAAGACACCACTAATATTATATTTTCTGAACTCATAACATTCTGGAAGTCAGGCTTAGTGGCTGTTTCACTGATAAAGATATCAGTTTTATGAACATAATCATCAGCCGCCGTTAAGTTTACTTTGTCTTGCACAGTTTGCTTGAATACATAGAAAGAAATCGTAAAATATAAAATATATCCTGAGATCCTGTAAAAATTCAGTACATGTATCTGTAGGGCACTGGTCATTTAGAATGATGCAGATAAACGTGCCGGTCAGTCAAGCCATGTTGAATAAGTACAATGTGCGCCTCGATTTACAAAGAAATGCATATTTGAACACATCTTTCAGGAAATAACAACAACAACAACAACAACAACAACAACAACAACAACAACAACAACAACAACAACAACAACAACAACAACAACAACACGACAACAACAACAGCTACAAAAACAACAACAACAAAATCAACAAGATATCTTCTACCGAGACTCTCAAAATCAGCACGTTCCTTTTTCATCTATAGTCCGATTGTCCGGAATTTTGGCTCGTTCTGCCAGTAGTGTGGTCTCTCTGTCTTCATTCTCCTGTTGTACGACGTACAGAAGCTCGTAGGGATTGGGCCCAAGCATCCAGCAGTCCCTGGCGGTGAAGGTGAAGGCTTGGCTCCACTCAGTCTCCGCTATAACCCTCTCCGTCACGTTGGGCGGATACTGTGACCGTTTGCCCAGATGATACACTTCTTGGCAATACGTCTGAACCTCAGCTTCTACCCCTTTGAAAGTCGACACCTCCGAGAAAAAATTCGCTCCCTGGCGCGATATATGTTCCCACAAAGTTTGGTTAAAATAGTGATACAGTCGGAAATCAGCATTGCTTCGATTTCTTATCAAGTTTGATATAGCCTCGGGCAGAGGTTCCTCTTTGTAAGAGTATGAGGCCACGTTGGAATTTATAAAGACAATGTCCTTGAATTTCCAACACATAAGTCGCCGTAGAAGGATCAGCGATTCATAAAAATACTCTACAATCATGATAAGACCAAACCTCTCATCCAGATATTTGATGTAGTTGTCAATAGCCGCGGTGTCTTCAGATATGTCCTTAGTGCCGGGTGGGAAGCCTAGCGGCATGCCGTGACAGTGGGACATGAGGTTCTTGGTCATGGAGAAAGCTGGCGGAATACACCAGCGCTGTTTGGCGTTGTGCGCCTTATAGGCAGCCTCGTATTTGTCTAGCTGGGAGAAATACTCAACAAAAGGGTTCGGACTATCAGCTGGCACGCCTGCTATCTTTGCCAACTGGAAGTATCGGAACATAGATTTGACCTGGGCCACGGGCTCTCGTAATATCCCCAGATAGACTGTGTCCTTCGGCATTATGGCCTTCATGACGTCCTCAGTATAAATAGAATGGTCAGTAAGAATATTATAGCCCCGACTGGACGGTCTAAAGTCCAACATAGTCATGGGGAATGGCCAGTTCAAGTACATTTTCTTTTGCACCGGCGAGACGAAGGACAGGTTCCGTGTGTAGCCGAAGCGATAGAAGATACCCAGAAGGGTGGAGGTGGCACATTTCATGCCTTTGATGAAGACGAAGTTCGTCCTTTCCTTGCAGGTGAAGTTGCCCTTGCTGAGCTGCCTGGCCATCACGTCCACATAGTCCAGGTCGTACAGACTTTGGCCATTGATGCCCAGGATGTAGGAAGCCATGGGGGCCGGGCCGTTCAGCGGTGCTCGCGACCAGGCCAGGTAGGAGAGAAGAACGAAATAGACCAGGACAACTGTCAGCGTCATGGCTATCAGAACTGCAGGTCTCTTCCGACTGAGTCTGAGGCACAACTGCCGGCATAGCGACATCTTGGCGAGATCTGATGGTGTAGTCACACAGGAGGCAGTCACAGCTGTGGACAATGGACTTTGCTGAGAGAAGGTAGTGGAGGCCAGTATGTAGTGCACAGCCAATGCTGAAGATCGACAATGGATGGGAAGAGGCCGGAAACTCCCTCACTATTTACATCTAGTTGAAGTCAGTGTCATACTGTAGCTGGCAGGAACAATGCTTGATTGAACATTGTCCTCTTAGTTTGACCAGAAAGCAAAACCTTCAAAGATCCTTTCAAAATAAATAAAGAACATAAACAACCATATTTGGAAGGTATTTATAGAAAGCAGCTTTCAAAGGTGTCCATATAAACAGATACTGAATCCACAATGTAATACAGTCCTTCATACATGCACGGTTGCCTCAAGATCTCAAGAGCATAATTTGTACATGAAGGCCCAAATCAATAGTGATATATCACCTCCCCTTACAATTCACCAAAGTAATCCAAAATCTGTCATACACGGATACACGCAACACATGTGACCATAACAACGTGAAGAGAGTGAAAAAACGTGGATATGTGGCCACGTGAGCAGGACACACTTTTGAGGAGTGATGGTCAATTAGTCCTCACCCAGTCTTTAAATATGGATAATGTCCACAAACGCACACGATAATATAATAATATTATTTGAATAACTGATATATCCGCTGAAACCACATTGCAATGTCCACAGTAGATAACAAAATGTAGAACGTACAGTTTATTTGCTGGTAGAGTACGTAATTTTGCATCAACGTCGGTAACTCCACAGCACCAGAGTTCACTAATAAAGTCCCGATGCTCTGTTTCCCCTTCTTGGTAGTCCTCAGCCGTAAGTCTCCAATAATCTGGTAAAATAAAAACCTCAACAGTCTCTTGCTCTCACCATACATGGGATCGGAACAATCTTTCTTTGCTTTGCTTCACTGAGGACTTGTATTGACCACCAGCTGTTTGTGACTCTACCAATCCAAGCCTGCATGAGCGACTTCAACGATTTTTAGCCGAGTGCCCAGCTGTTACCTCCTTGCCATATCACCGTGTCCGGAGCTGTTGCTTAACTATGTTCCTGGCCTGCACAGAAAGGGGGGGGGGCGGTTAGCGAGGGAGAGAGAGAGAAAGGAAGCTCCAATATAT
>JBCAUA010833555.1:0-14047 GCA_038406235.1 Peronia verruculata
TCCATCCATCCATCCATCCATCCATCCATCCATCTATCTATCTATCTATCTATCTATCTATCTATCTATCTATCTATGTCAGATCTGTCGGCTCACCTATCTGTCTGCCTGCATTTCTGTCTGTCTGTGCACCTTCCTCTCCCTCTCTCTCTTTTTCTCTCTTTACATCTGCCTGTATGTATATCTGTCTGTGTACCTGTCTATTTGTCTGTCTGTCTGCCTGTCTGTCTGTCTGTGTGCCTGTCTATCTATCTGTCTGTCTGACTGTCTCTTTCTACATGAATACACACATACTATGTCCTTGTTCTTGCCCCCATGTATCAACCGCGCCCATCAATCTATCGGTTGCCCTGTATCGATGGAACCACCAGCCCCCGCATTCTGTGCATAGCAGCGATCACCAACCAGGGTTCAAAGCCTATGGGAACTCAGTGCCCCCTTTCAACGCTCCATTCAACAACCCTTTTTCATCTGGACCCCTCCTCGATTATTCGTGCTACCACAGCGAAAAGGTAAAGAGGCCATTAGTGCCAGATATCATGAGGGCATTAACATAATGGCAAGAAGGCTGGATACCAGACCTCATGGGATATATATGCATAAGATAGTTGGCCAAAAAGCAACAACAAACAAACAAACAAACAAAAACAAAAGCTGTACGTGCCAGATTTTACAGGAAATATATAAATGCATTACATAATACCAAAAAGGGTAAACACCCCAAAATTCACAGAAAACGTGTGGGTAACGTAAATGAAAAAAAAAACAAAAAAACACTAATTCAGGGCCAGAGTTTATGGGAGAAGTAATTAGGATAAAGGAGAATTTATAGGTAAAGGTATAGACAGACAGACAGACAGACAGACTGACAGACAGAGAGACAGACAGGCAAAGGACGGACAGACGGACGAATGAACAGGCATACAGACATAAACAGACAGACAAACAGACAAATCGACGAGCGGACTGACAGACAGGCAGGTATATAGATAAATATATATATAGTCGCAGAGACACTGACAAAAGACAAACAGACACTCACAGAAACAGACAGAAAGTGGGCCACATAAAATCTCCGTTGTGTTTGTGTTGTTGGTTTGTTTGTTTTGTTATCATCATCATCGTTGCTCACCAACCTGCCGAAAAATCACACACGCACGCACGCACGCACACACACACACACACACGCACGCACGCACGCACACCCGCCCGCACGCATGCACGCATGAATGCACTTACGAATGCACGCACGCATGCACGAACATATATATATACACACACACACACACACACACACACACACACACACACACACACACACACACACACACACACATACTGGAAGAAAGAAACAAGACAGACAGACAGACGAAAAGACAAACAGGCAGACGTTCGACCGGCAAGACAGTGAAATAGGAGGGGGTTGATTTATAAAAAAAATTGTTTGATGTTTGTTGTTTATTTTAACTAGATCTAAATGTTTTTCACCAAGAAAGGACTGTTTTATCATTAAATGTGTGTGAGAGAGAGAGAGGAAAGCTGGAATGTGGCGAAATAATAAACCACTAATAATCTTCTGTGTGTCAAGCTTTCAGCCGTCGTCAATGACAACCTGCAGTGAATCTCTGTCTCATTTGTTGATGATTTTTCTCTATAGCCAACCTCTCTGTTTTTGCCACAGCTGTGCATTCAGTTCATGTACTTAAAGCATGAAGGGAATATTTTTGAGAGAGTGCATCATGTACATTGTCTATTAGTATTGCTGTTATTTGAATCATAATAACTTGAACGCTCCTGCGGGTTGTTGTTGTTGTTGTTCTTGTTGTTGTTATAATTATCAATACCAATTTGATAGTTGTTGGTGTCAATTTTGTTATTTGTATTATATGTTGGCCATGGTGTCCGTATCATGAATATCACTCTGACTGGTCCAGGTTGAACCGCAAGGTGACAGGAGTGAAGACCCAACAGATACCCAGACGCATGGGCCCAGGGAACTACCCACCAATGTCAACTCGACATTTGCCTCCTCAGATGACGAATCTGAACCACAACAGCAGTCAGACTATCACTCAGCATCCACCTGACCCCGTCTCTCAGCCAGCTCCGGCACATCGCAAGGGAACACTGTACAAGAGAGACACAGAGCATCAGGATCATCTTGAATATAACAGTAACTTTTCGCAACACCCACATTATTTCCACCGTAAAGAACTTTCAGTCGAATTTCACCACATAATAGAGCGAGCAGTCAGATTTGAACTGTCAGATTTCTGTCTTACACGGATCAGAGATAAGGCCCTTCTTTGTGCGTGTGTTACAGATGAAAAGGCTTCAAGGCAAAGCCAGATGCGACCAGTCTCTGATCTGACAGGTGGCGGTACTTTGGAGGACATAGCAACGTTGTGGGACAGTGTCACAACAAAGAGCTGTGACCAACAGGCCATCTATTCCTCTCTATGTTACTCGCCTTCAGAAGTTGTGCTTTACCAAAGCTCCAGTCATCACCTGCAGCCTGTGGAAGGGACACAACTCGCAGGCAAAGAACAATTATTTCCATCACATCCATCCAGACGCTGTGCTGGTTTCAAGCCAAGTAGCATGCTACCGTACATCCCTGTCTGCAGTAATGCAAACGTCGAGAATGTTTCTCTACAGGGTACTGGTTGTGGGCGAGAACTGCCACTGAAAGTGTTGATAGTTATGTCAGACGGAAACACCAGAAACCATCATCTTTTATTCACCACGGCAGCAGAACCATTGGTCTTGTGCCTAAATATCAGATTGGTCCCTGGAATACTCAGACAGCAAGGGAAGGAACGCTTGGCTGGAAATGAATGGTCTTTGAAACCAAAGACCAGGATGTGTTTTCAACCACGCACAATGACCTTGAGTAGCTCCCCTGAGCCATCATATCTCTGGCGTTTGATGAAACCACAAAAGCCCTCGGCATTACTTCGCCGGAGTGAGTACAGAAAGCCCAGCAACTCGTACAAGTCCTTGAGATTTGGCCTGGGCTGTCACTTGGATAATCCCACTGTCAGATCAAGAGCACTGAGTATAGAGGAGGGCACCACAAGCAGGAATGGCCAGAGAATTGCTGGTGATCAAGAAATAAGGTCGGGAACCTCTGCTCTAAGGTATAGAAAGAAAGATATTACTTCAACGACTTTGGCAGTGACTCCCTCTCAAACTTCTAGCACCGATGTAGGAGAATCGTTGAGATATCTCACTACATATTCCCTTGAGGAATCAGCTGCCACACAGGCAAATGTTCTCTGTGTGAGCAGAAGAAGAAGAGCTCAGGTTATGTCAGATACAACATGCCTGCACGTGAGCAGGAAAACATGTGGAGTGACAAACAAGAACTCCGGCCTGGATAAGGAGAATAGACGTCACAGATTTGCAAGAAAAACAGGCTATCGCTTCACTGATAATCAAGGGATTTCTGCACTAAATGAGGTTTACAGTTCACCCATCAGCCGAGTTCTGTGCATGCCGGAAGTTACTGTGATGTTCTTGTTGGCCACGCCCTGGAAGTGTGTGCTGGTAGGCAAAGTGATCAGTGCAAGCTTGCACACCTGCCTGGAGAGGATAAAATCCTCCAGGAGGTCACGTCATCTCGTCACAGATCGTCAACGGAACAGAAATGCTAACATGGCCGATGATGAAGAGGAAGAAGAAGAAGATGATGATGGTGGTGGTGAAAATGAAGATGAAGATGCTTTGGATGAAGAAGGTTTATTGCAAGACCAAGGGGGTCAGGCCGTGGATTGGGACGCGTATGCTGACGAGAGCACACCTGTGCCAGCCCTCGTCATTCTGGCTCTCACCTTTATCTACATGGGCCTGGGCGCTGGTATCTTGAGCACGTTGTCCACCACTCTCAGCTATCTAGACTCTTTCTGGTTCATTTTCATCTCTCTCGTCACTATCGGCTACGGTGATGTTGTACCCACTGATCAGACCCTTTTCATTGTCCTCCTTATCTACATCTTCTTGGGGATGAGCTTGATGTCCAACGTCATCACCGAGATCAGCAACTTCTTCAGCACCAACATCGTAAAAACAAAATCCATCGCCATGGACGCCCTGGACATTGTCAGCACCAAGAAAGTCATCATGATCCGCACAGAGCAGACACACAGGGCCAAAAGTCACTGGAGGATCTTGAGGGATTGTGTCAAACACAACAGAATTCCCAAGAACCTGGTGGAGGAGTCTAGGAACTACAAGTGCTCGCTGATGAAGGACGAGAGGGAACTCGTCCGCTGGGCA
Organism: Peronia verruculata; assembly: GCA_038406235.1. NCBI lineage: Eukaryota > Metazoa > Mollusca > Gastropoda > Systellommatophora > Onchidiidae > Peronia > Peronia verruculata. Next base: position 4,279 of record JBCAUA010833555.1, read on the forward strand.
TACAAGGTCTACTTCCAGTCGGAAAGAGATCAAGACCAAGTCGCCAAAGAACAGTCTGAGCCCAAGGTCATCTACGTCCAAGTGCCAGCCACTTCAGGCAGCGGCCACGATGGCTTGGCCCGGCGTGAGCAAGAGAAACTTTCATTGTGGAAAAGAATCAAACGAGGCGTGGGCAAGTTCTTCAGTGCCATTGGCAATTTAGGAAGATCTCGCCCCCCTCCCCCACCTCCTCCGTCAGCACCGATGCCAATGACCGGGGGCGGCTTTTACTACACCTGAGAGATTTAGACAACTGGCAGAGTCTTTGCTGTTTGCTGCCCTCTGCTGTGGTCACTGTTAGAACTGAGTCATTTCGAGATGCGATAGGGTTCAGGTGCTTTAATTTTTGTTCTGGCGAAACTGTACAATATTCTAGAACATATCCAGGACAGATATGTAATCTTCATTAAATAGACATCCTTTGGACACTAAAAGGGCAGGCGTGTGCTTTTGTCGACCAAAAGAAGATCCTAGCGACCCAAAACCTGCCTATTGTACTGGTGTAGATCCCTGAGTACAGTAGGACTGCAACTTGTGCTTCCTGGGATCTATAGTCAAACCGGATTGCGACCCATTCCTTTCTAGTCCCATTAGAAGACTGTCAAGTGGATTTACGCTTATATATATGCCAAACAAACAAAAAAAAAAAAAACATTTTAAAAAAACAACTAAAAACATACAATAATCACACACACGCACACATCAAAACAAAACAAGCAAACAAACAAACAAACAAGAAGAGCAAAAAATCGGACTTGGAGAGATAAGGCCAAGTGTTGTTTCCATACGGACACATCAGTTTCTTAACAATTTGACGGTCAACGCTGTGTCCATGTTCAGAAAACGTTTTACACAGCACTAAATCATCACTACATCTATATGTTTCATTTTGTACACAAGGGTCTTCAAATTTTAGACAGATTGTCTACCGGAAACTGATTAAATACAATCTTAGTAGAAACAAATAACCATCTGTGTCATAAAGTGCTTGTATCAAGTTGCATGTGAACGACAAACTGTATGAATGTATAGTTTATTTGTGGTTTGAGCAGCTCCTGGTAATATTGAGGCAGCAATCACGGAAAGGTAGGCTTACAATGTATAATGGGGCATTTTGTAACATTACATGGCGAAAAATTATCCACGGATAGATAATTGTCTTTGTGAAACACTAGATAGGTAAGAACTTACTTCATTGTTTTCTTCACGAGATACATAATAATAACAATAATACTGAAAATAATAATAGTAGTAATAATAATAAAATAATATAGAATGGAATGAAATAAAATAAATCAAAAGAGAAAAATAAATAGTGCAAAGCGGGCTGTGCTAGTGTATCTGTACCATCAGCCAAACAGTGAGCGTCGTGTGAGGGTTAAAACATGATGTAGGTGAGTGTGGTTTGTCTAGTCGTCATTAAAATTTATAGTTCATATCAAATCCCTTTCTGAAGGTGCACCGTAGATAGACAGATAGATATGCGGTAGGAAGGAGGGATGGATGAGGAAGAGGAGAAGGAAACTGACTCAGGAGCTGGATGGTAGATAGGTAGATAGGCAGGTAGATGGATAGGTGGGTTGGTAGGAAGGTGATATGTGGGCAGGTGGATAGGTGGATAGGTAGGTAGATAAGTATGTAGGTAGATAGGTAGATAAATAGCTGCATGAGTGGTTAGGTGAGTAGGCAAGAGGAACGCTATGACTATGTAGAGTTAACACCTACAGTCGCGCGGTCCTGATGGATTTTGATGCAGCCCTTGGATCGTCATTTGCAGTTTTTTCACAATAACACTTTTCTTTCTTTCTTTCCTTTTATTCTTTCTTTCTTTCTTTCTTTTTCATTATCGAACAGTTTAGGAGTGTGGTTGATAAAGATCTGACAATGCCTCAGTATGTTGACAGGGAAAGATGAAAAGAGAGGCTGTAAAGTGGTGAAAAAGAAAGTGGTGGGAGATGGAGTCAATGAAACGAAGAGAAAGATGATGGGAATGGCATGAGGTAAACAAATGAGAGAGAGAGTGAAAGAGAGAGAGACAGAGAGACAGAGATAGAGAGAGAGAAAGAGAGAGACAGAGAGAGAAAGAGAGAGTTAGAGAGAGAGAGAGAGTTAGACAGAGAGAGAGAGAGAGAGAGAGAGAGAGAGAGAGAGAAACCTTCATGTTGCTTAGAATCCGCCCAGTATTTTTGTTAAAGAGAACACTTACAAAAAAACGATCATTCTACAAGGGTTAAGTGTGCGCAACCCGTTGCCATTATGTCATTAAACTGAGCCATGTCACCAACCAGTGGTTTCTGCGTTTTGCTTTGTCCATTTCATAGTTTGCCTGTGCGGGCTATTCGAAAGTTTCACTTGAGGAATGGTACTGGGTCGATTTTTTTTCTCTCTTTTTTTTTTTCTTGTTCAACTTTCCTTTCTTTTCTTTTCTTTTCTTTTTTAAATGTTGTGTGTCGACCCATACTATAATGCAGCTCACCTTGGCCTGGGTACCAGTTTCTGAACTGAAAAGTAAACTTAAAACACAAATAAAAGCACCGGCAGGCCAAGGTGTAGTTTCATTCATACCAAAAACACAGAGAATCTGAATATTTACAAGAGGTAAAACCGAGTAACTAATGCCCTTTGTAGGTACTGTTTACTCTCCTCATGTATTTTGTAGTTCATAGAACGTTCTCGGTAACTGATGAAGCCTTTCTGTTTGGCCAATCGATTTTGTCACACTAGTATTTTTTTTTTTTTTTTGTGTTTTGTATTCTGTCCATAACTTTTGCCTTTGGTAAACATCCCACATCTTCTATACTATAACTCTACAACAAAGCTCATAAAAAACGTATAGACTCGAAAACTGCTGAATGTATCCATCTGAAAACTGGCACACACAACTGCTGCATAAAGAAAGATCTGTGCTTGTACTTTTTAATACATAAACCCGGAAAAAAAAGCTTATTTATGTTTGAATTATTTCTAAAAAGGAGTTTAGAATTGAATAGTAAATTCCACGAGGTGTTTGATCTGAGGTGTATATTCAACAACAAGCTTATACTATTTATAGGCTCCTTGATATCCGATAAAATGACCAGTTCATTATGTTATTGTACTACCCTAGGCGTCCCTATACCAGGTCAAACACCCGCGGTAGGCATTGAAGGCTGACTTTTTACATTACCAGATTTAAAACACCGTTAAAAAAAATTCAGCAACAAGGGGCCAAAGTGTTGACCTTAACAAAATTCACTTATACAAATCACAACTTTATTTAATTTATAAATGTAATTTATACATTACATAACTACTTGTAATGAAACACAAATTACTTTAAACAGATCAAAGACATGAAAACATTCATCTGGTTCAAATATGAGAAATATATCAGACATTTATAATATCGACACATTGTGTCAATATAAAAGACATCACGTTATGTTATTTTTTGACCACGGTTGTGGACAGCTGAGATAACCACCACTACAGGAGGTTGAAAAGCTTATAAAATAAAAACCATAACCATAACAAACAAAAAAATATACAGCTGAAGATAGTGCTGCAGGAACCTTTTGAGAGAAAAAAATTGCCCGGTTTTGGGGGGGGGGGGGAGACTTGATGGAAACAAGTCTTGCGTAGGATCCGATCCCCTATGCATTATCACGTTCACTTAAGTTGTGACGAACAGACAAGTCGACAGATTATTAATGCTCTCATTTCAAATATCATTTCCATACTTAACTGTCACAATTTCATACCTGGCTTTATATTTCTGAGTGTATGGAGCTTTATGTTGGACTCCCCTTTTTGTACCTGACACAAAATTATTTACCGGTTGACATACTAATCTTTGCACATCAAAAGATTCTCTGTCACTTGTCGTTACTGATTAGCAGTATTATTTTCCTGTCCTTTTGTCAGTTATCGACTGCAACAGGAAAGATAACTATGTGAAATAAATATGATAGACTAATCTACTGCCTGCAGTTCTGAGAGAAAGGGCCGTAAGTAGGAAAGATTAACTTTTAAACAAGTTATGTTCCAGTATAGATCACTCTCCACTAAACAAATTAAATATTTAAGTAAATGTATATTTTATGAGGTATCCTATGTTTTATGAGACAGAGGTATGAAAACAGAATTCAGACTAACAATGTTTGAAAGTTATAAAAATCTTTTCTCATGTCATTTCTCTGGAACGGAAAAATTCCAGATGAATTGTTGTATGTGTAAAGGGCTTTTCACATAATTCAGTTCAAACTAATGAGTTCCAACGTAAAATTTAAAGTATTGGCCAAGACCAGTCTTTTCCGTGTCTACCTCCAATCTACACCAACACAGTTCTACCACAGTGGATAACACAGGAGAACGCCTTTTATAACATTCTCCGATGATTGCTATCTTATAAAGAAGTTTTACCAAAGGGTTTGTATGCGTAGTCTTTAGTAATCTTCGTGCACTGTGTTAAAAAAAAAAAAAAGTTTTCGACTATCAATAATTATTTAACTTGTTTACTAACCACTATTTTCTTTTCACGATATATGTATATATTTAAATAGCGATACGTCACTGAGGGAGCTCTGTCTGCAAGGAGTGAGCCTTCAGAGAATAATATTACTGACGGATTTTAAAAACACAACACTTCAAAATAATTTTACGGACGGACTTTAAAAACGCAACACTTGATATTTATATAGAATCATTTGATAAATAGAATCATTGTTGCGTTTTTAGAGTCCGTCAGTATATACTGTCCAGTGCTAAAGATAACCCAGTGTGGACAGGAAACAAACACAGTCGCCACAAAAAATAATCAACAGTGATGAATATTTGCTGGCGAAAACGATCCATCGGTTTTCATCAATTTTATTATCCGGTAATTCTGCCGTAAGATTCATCGTTTCGTCTGAAATTATCACTTCGGCCTTTCAATGTATAAGGCCCTTTATACTTGCTTTTGTCATTTGTTTGTTTGTTTGTTTTGTTGTTGTTGTTATTTGTTGTTGGTCTTTTTTTTTAGTTTTTTTTTTTTTTTTCGTTTTCAATTCAGCTTTTAGGACCCTTTTCTGAGAGACACCGAACTAAATGTTGCCCTTTGTTCTATAATATCCGTAACGAATTACCAGCAGTTTTTGCTTGGCTTTTTTGTCTCAGAGTGAACTGGATTCCTGTTGCTGGTGATTACATGATGTGCATGACACAGAGTGATTTAAATCTACTTTGTTTAGTTTGGACCATTAACACATCCACTGTCGCTTCTTGAAGGGAGAGTTTCTTCCTATCCACATTAGGTTATCATTAGCATTGAACATGATGATTCTTTGAATTATGTGAAGGGATAGCCTGCTTTGCTTTGTTTCTCTTTTCGATCACGAAAATTAAATTACTCTCGTGGTGAGATTATGCTCAGTTGTAAACCGTATTCTGAAATTTACGTACCTCTTCATAAGTGTTGTACAAAAATAGTAAATATGGAGTGATAGAAGGGTTTGTCTAGAAGTGTTATTGAGACACCGCGTTATATATCTCTGAAATAGGTCTGAAAGAAACCATTTTCGGAATATCGTTTAGAAAAGAATATTCTTTTTAGACTGTCCTGAAATAAGAATAATTACATTCATATTTAAAGTAGATATAAAACAGAACAGTAGTCTCGAAGAATTAATGTCTTGTATTATTCATAACATGTGTCATTATAAACGACTGTTCATCCTCTTGATAAATAGTTCATACATACATTCTACAGTAAGTTAGCCCGATACGATGTTAAGACTGATCAAGTTTGTAAATCCTTCTTTACCTTTGTTAGGCCATACCACAAAATCACAATTTTTTGTACCTTTACTCGCTCCGTTTCAGTCATTTGAACTCTGAAATGCGTTTTTAAATTATATAGAAGGGTTTGGTGAAGAAAAAAAAACGTTAAAAATCCATTCACTGTTGAAAAACAGTTGATTCCTCCGGTCGCCTCAGTTTGACGAGACCCTGATTTCATCGTGTCACGTCTCATATAATGTATATCTCAAATATTTGTAAAGTAATTTAAACAAATGACTTTCAGGCCGTCTCTCTCACACACCTTAAATATTCCATCATTGGTGGTCTCCACCACTGAAAACAGAAAATAGTGCAGTAGTTATGACGTCATTACTACCATAACATCGCTGACCCTGTAAATAATATCAGGTCTGGTGGTGCGTGACGTCATTTTACCACCATAACAGCACTGACCCTATGAATACCGTCAGGTATGGTGGTGTAAAGGACCGCATTACCACTATTACAGCACTGAACCTGTGAATACTGTCAGGTGTGGCCGACCTTAGTCCGTGACTGTGAGTGCTCAGGAAAGTCTCAAGATGGAATATAAGTAAGTTTTGACTTTGTTTGTTTGTAAGTTTTCACTGTGTTTTGGTTTCTTTTTGTTTAACCAAATGCATTATTCTAGGAATAAAAGTATCAGATGATCAGATTATTACTTCCATGTACGTGCTTCAAAACTGTATAAAAATTAGGATACAAATAGTGGTCGATCAAAATCGAATGAGCTTTCCCGATGTGTAACATATTATTATGCTTCAATTGCTGATGAAAAAGTTAGACGATCGGTATAATATTTACGGAAAACGAGATGATTCACAAAGGTAGAAAATAAAGTAGAATACTAAAATTAGACTTGGCACATACTTAAAAATATGAAATATTATATTGTGTGATATTATTTAAACATAATGTTCCTCAGATGCTCAGCAGGTATAACAATTGCTTTCTGTGTCCCATCTTGTATCGTGTTTTATCGTGTTGAATACTCATTTCCTTATTTTGCTTTGTTTGTTTTTACAAATTCACATAGTCCATCAGTGAAAGTTTATAGTCAATTTGGTTCTTTTTGTTTCCCGCAGTTGCCTTTGAGGTTTTTATTAAAATAGTAAATAATGAGTTGTCAATCCATTTTTCCATTTATTTATCATCCGCAGATCTGTAAATGTATTGTCACCTCAGCTGACAGGTGACGTGTGTTCATTTTCATACAAATGTGATAATCACTGCATCTGTAGACTTTAGCTAATACCAGAAAGAGCCATCCTAAGCTCTAGTTATATTACTTACTTATGACAATATACAACAGGAATAACACAGGCATTGTCAAGAAGAAGAAGACAAAAGTAAAAATTTTAAAAATAATAATAATAAATAAAATAAAATAATAAAAATTAAAAAATAAAAATTAAAAAACTCGGCTTTGCTCATTTTATTTCAAACATAAACAACAACAACAAAAAATCTGAAAAGGTCACCAAAATGTTTTTATTATCATTATTGTTATTACTATTACTTGTTATTACTTTCGTCGACATTATTATTAGAATTCGTTGCTCCAAGTATTTGGAATAAGAAGAGGAGATGTCTTTTTTTTTTTTTTTCAATACTTGTCTTACGCCTCTTATTTGACAAAAGGGAGCTATACAGATGACTAAGAAAAAAAACAAAAAAAATGTCTGATTTTCGTAACGTGTCTGGACTAGGCTCTATGTAGAGTGACTGTGTCCCATCTAACGTCCAAGAATGGTCACATGCAAACCTATGTGTTCGGTGTCAGATCTTGCTTATTAATGAACTTATCCTCACATCTGGTGCAATGGACATACAACAATACAGTTCACAAATATTTTGGGAAATCCTATAGCACCATGACCTTGGCCTTGCCTCGCCCGTAAGTTTGTCTCACTTCTTGGCTTGACCCTTTAAAAGTGGATAGAAAACTTATGACGAAAATTCTTCGCTATGACAGAGTTAAAGTCTGTTGAACCTAAATGTCCTCCAGATAACAATAGTAGTGAATAGTCTTAATGTTTTAATGGCTTAGGAGAATGCATGACGTACTTCCACGTTGGGTTTTCCCCGAAATCTTGTGTTCTGCTATTGTAAACTGAGGTCAGGATATGTAGTTGAGAGCAACTTGACAGAATTATATGAAGCTTTACTCTATGACTCGATGATACTTTCTTTTGCAGAACGTTGAAACCGAATCTAGAAGAATACGAAGCCATTCTCATTCTACTACTTGGTTTCGGCGTTTTCTCTGTGCTGTTAGCTATTCTCTACAATGTCATCCGGCGTCGAGTCTTCGGCGATTTCCACAATCTGGACCAGGCTTTCGATGCTGGAGGTCGGGTCAACACGTCCTTGACCGCGGTCACTGTGGCAGTGCAGTTATTATGGCCGGCCGATCTTCTACAGAGCGCCACCGTCACTGCTAAGGTGAGGCAGAAGAGGAAAAGGGGGGCCTGGGGGCGGGAGGGGGGGGGTGGAAGAAGAAAGAAGAAAAGAAGGACGGGGAAGAAGATATGAGAGACTCACAGAGGGACAATAAGAGATGGACATAAAAAAAAACAAGACAGAGAGAGAGAGAGATGGAGACCGTAGAGGAAAAAGACCACATGTCACACTTATTGAGAAAATGCAATTGGGAATAGATTTTATTTTATTTTATTTTATTTTATTTTTTAAAGTGGGTTCATCCCATATTTGACAGTTTCGAGATAACTGACATTCTTTTACTTTCAAGTATTCTTTTCAAAAGCGGACATCAAAACCATCAGTTTCTCAACTTTTTTTTTTTTTTTTGTAATGCACATGTGACGTTCTATGACATCATTACCCACAGTCCAAGTTACAGAAATCTGCCTGAAATATTGATTGCATGACAGTCACTTAAAAATCAAAGATTTGTCAGAGCTAGTGGGCTGATCTGGCTTTGGTAAAACTTTCAGCCAAACTGAACTATTAATGCTGATATGGAAGAAAAATCATTTGGCTCTTTGCTGATTTAAAGGCTCTTTGTGTCCACAGTTTATAATGAATATATTCATGTGTGTTTGTGTGTATTAACAAAAATAAAAGGATTATACCTTTGAAGATGAGCTTACTGACATGGGCATAGATGGCTGAGCTTCACTTGTAAAACTGTCACTTGTGAATGCTTCTCTTGAAAAAAAAAAAAAACGATGTTATTTCATATTGAATTTTCACAGGAACTTTGTATTCAAGGCAATTGTTGTGATATTGACCTCCCTGCTGTTCTGATAATTCATCGTGTCTATTATGGCGTGTGCTGCCATTGTAAATGTGTGTTTGTGTGCATAAGTTTAACATACGACCTTGAAATAGAAAGTGAGTTCAAAACAGAGACCAAAAAGAAAAAAAAGAGGCAATGTCTTTATATTTGGCTAAAAAGGGAAAGCGAGGGATGGGGAAAGGGAGGTATTTTTCTTTCTTTCCCTTTCTCTCTCTCTCTCTGTCTTTCTCTCTCTCTCTCTCTCTCTCTTCCAAAGAACACATGTATAATATGTAAGAGACATGAAAAATAAATAAGTTAACAAAATGTGTGACTCTTTGGACAGAGAGAGAGACAGAGAAAGAGAGAGGGAAGAGAGAGAGAGGGAGAGAAGAGGGGAAAGAAAAATAGATGTTACAATGTTGACAGAAAGCTCTAATCTAAGCCATGCCCATCACCCAATGGTCTCTCTCTCTGATTCATCTCCACAGTATGGCATCTCCGGGGCTTTCTGGTACTCCATCTCCATCATCATCAACATCATGTTGTTTCCCTTGCTCTCGCTGCAGTTCAAGACCAGAGCTCCGGGAGCCAAGACCTATCTACAGGTAGGTCTAGAACTGCTGACGGCGCGGGGGGGGGGGGGGGGGTCCGTTTCGGTGGCCCTTCCTTTCCAAGATCGATGGACGG
>JBCAUA010833566.1:0-14047 GCA_038406235.1 Peronia verruculata
GATCAGAGGGCAGAAAAGACAGCTGGCTTTGTGAAGCTGGGGATAAAAGTGATGGGAAGAATAGCTCACACAAAGATGTGAAAAAAAAAGATTGATAGCAGATCTTTATGAAGGTACAGCCAAAGACAGCATGTGTTTCTGTACACAAAAACTGCCTTAGATCTGGCTAAGTAGACCTACTGTTTAAACAATTTCCTACACAAGATATATTATGTCTTATGTTTTCCACCCTCTTCCCACATGCTCATGGTATTGATTGGTTCTGGAACTGACACTGTATCAACTCTGTCAAAAAATCCTGTAAGTTCTTTGCCAAAATCTGGTCCATACAGGAATTTTGAACATGATGATGACTGATGAAATCAAGCAGGCAGATGCACGATCAGTTTTGATTTGCAAAGAATGAATATCATCGACTAGGATCCATAGATGGAGTAGTGATCAACGAAATGCACAAATAATGATATTTGAAAAACGGAAAAAAAAAAGTCATGTCATGCAACACTTGAATGATCAAACATCTTGAGAGTATCATTCTATAGGGCAACAATTTCATACATTCATACATAAACCTCTTCTAATCTTTCCGACAGAAATCCTCTCTTGGACTATGGTGCAAAATCAATGACTAAATTCTCAACATTCTGTGCTTTGTGATATAAAGCTACATTTAAAAAATGATGAGTGTGTGATGAAGGGCAAACTTTGGCTAAATGTTGAAACAAGTTCAAGCTCATAGTGCTATATGAAAATGTCTTCCCAAAGAATGATAGTCTCAGTAACATTATGATGGCAATAGTATTCTGATGTCAGTAAGAAGTGACACTGGTACTGAGAACACTTGCTGCCTCTTCTGCTTTGTTTGTTTGTTCGTTTGTCCTAGTTCCTGTGTTGTCTATTTGGACCCTGGAAACATTCAGGCCCATGAACAAGAACAACTGCAATAATGGAGACCAAAGACATGAACATGATCCTACTGCACAAGAACACAAACATTCAGACTAATGAATTTTGACAGATTGCCTTTTCCCTAAAAATCCCGTTTCCAAAAGGACATGGTTCAGTGTTACAATCTCTCCGTTTACACGTAGTCCACTAGCAGCCTTTTTAAAGAATAATTGTAAAGAATGAAGTCGTGCAATAGGTTGTCTTTTCATGATGTGGCAACTCATTTTTGAACAGACAGGGGTGGGAAAGCTCAACGGGACCAAAAAGGTGGTTTGCCAAAAGACATTAGCTGATTGCTCAGATCTATAAATGAGTTACTGAAATGATGACATTATCAAGTAATAATGTGAAATGATGATACATACAATATCACAATTTCTGTGGAAAAAGCAGCTTGAGTCATCTGTATGATAACAGTTGGCAAAAAATGGATGGTCAAATTACGTCACAATTTTCTACGAACTACATGACATGACCCAAAACAAACATTCCTTCAACAAAATAATTATAGTTATCACTGTGTGGGTCACAAAATTTATGATTCTCAGTGATATATCCACAAAATAACTCTGGCTGGGTGACAAATACAAACATTCAATTCTGTTTCTTCACTGATCTATTACTTCAAACACATAAGGCTACAGTAAAAATTAACTTAGGTCCACTTAGTTTTCAATGAAATGAAATGAAATGTAATATTTCTACATTTTAAAGTGATAATATTCTACAGAGAATTGTTCCCTTGACTGTTCAGAGTATGGGAAATGTTGATTCATTTTAAACTCAGACATTACAATTTGCCATTTATTTTCTGGTATATGTGAATTTTGAATCATATAAACAGTAAAAGGCATGAATTTACTCATAGGCAAACTGATCTCACAGCTCAAAGATATGGGTAATGATGTGAGACAACATGTGCTCAGTCCTACCTCCACTGTGGTGATCAAGAGCAGAGATGTTATGTAAGAGATCCAGCCAGTACCAAAGTAGTACAGGACGGCCCAGGCTGCCCAGTCCAGGAAGAGGATGTGTAGAAGGTGGATGGTGAAGAAGAAAATGCTGGGCTTGAACAGACCCTGGACAGGCAAAGCAAAAAATACAGAAAAAAAAAAATGGCTAGTTAGTGATAAGGAAATCATGACCTAGGCATATTTGAGACTAGTAGACACTCTGCTACATGTATCATAAATCTTGCACCAACAGTGCAATGTTTTGATGGTAATAGCTACTTACATAGACTACTGGCATGTTGATGAAAAGAATTTACACTGAATTTAAAAGGGTGATTTAAATAAGAAATTAATATTTTTGTTCTATTCTTGATTAACATGAAAAAATCTGATGCAATGTGTTTTCTGCCAGAACATACAATACACAGAGGGGCTGGAAGGGTGGGAGTGAGTCAAGAAGCACGGCAAACAAAGGGCTCATTGTTGTCACTGATGTTCGCTCTCTCTCTTGACTTTCTCTCTCTTGTAGAAGTGCTGTATATGCATGTATTGTGCAATGCAAAACCTGGTGTCTGACCCTACAGTGTCCAGAATATGATCACTATGTTTGTCGCAGCCATCAAGTACATAATCTTTTCCCAAAACTTCTATCTTTCACTTTAGTGTGCTAATGAAGAGGAAAACTATTCTGCGACAATTTTGGAGAAATCGACCGTTCAGCAGGGAAAGAAGCATTTGGAAAAGCATACCTGTAGCCATAATTGGGCATGTCAGACAAACACTTTTCAAACAAAATAGTTTTTTCCTTCCCTTGTGAAACTTGCAAAATGTCACTATGAATAAATTTCAGCAAATTGTTTGGCTATCTCAGTTGACTATTTCACTATACACATAGGGCTTTACAAAAAAAAAATGACTGTTGTAAAATATGTCCTTAAACATTCTGTATTTCTCTCATTTCTCACCAATCAGATTCAGAGTAACTCAAATTATTCCCTGTTTCACTTCCTTTCCTCATACATGTGAATTTGCCTGTACTTTTACAGTAACAATCAAATCTAATTTTCACAAAGGAATAAGAAACAAATTGGTCACAAGAAACTCAGGTGCCCATTTTTCCACAGCAAAGTCAGGTGCCCTCTCAACTTGAGATAACATTATCCATAACCAAAACAGAACTGTATTAAGTGAAAGCAAAGCCGAAAGGAAAAACCTGCAAAAAAAATGACTGACTGACAGCAAAAAAAAAAAAAAACACATCTAACAAACATGAGAAAGTATCTTATTAACTCCTATCTTCCAGTGGTTGTCATGCACTTGCATAAAGTTTGCCATCAGTATGTGCACATAAAATGCTTTTGGTAAATACAGATGAGCACAGAATAATCAAATTTCTTAGAGATTGAAAAATGTGTTCAAGATTACCGTAATTTGAGATGTCCGTGATGGGCTTTTTTTTGTAAAGGAATAGAAAGACTGCTAGGGGGACATAACCATGACGACACTAATGTGGTCTGATCTTAACAAAAATGCCCTTCCGTTTATCCTCTCAATCCACTGTCTTGTGGACAACGCACTACCATCCCATCATGTCGCTGTGGCACACATCATGTCATGAAGGCTATGGTTATTCTTTGCAATACAGACAATGCTTGGACCTAATCCACCTCCCTGCCCAATTTCCCCAACATCCCCTTCTGATGAGTCATCTTCAATAAGGACCAAATTTAGACTTACATTATAGACTGACTACCCCTACTTCTCCTGCACGCAAGCAAAGCCAGACAGAATATGGGCTAAATTACATATTCTGCCCCTCTGAGATTCAGTAGATGATGATGATGATGAAATGGCTCAAGAAATCCATGTTAAGAGTTTGAGAAATGTGTGTTAATAATACAAAGAAAACATAGGAATCTAAATGGGGTGGTAAGAGCATTCACTATTTCCGTGAATTTGAGATCTGTGTGTTCTTGCTAGTGGTCATGCATTTACAGGCATCTCAAGGACCTTTGTCATCAAAGGTCTCAAACTTTGAGATCTCTGTTAATATTTGACTGATAGATAACCGAACATTTCAAGGTCAAAATGATTTTATCTCTCCCTACATAGATAACAGTGTGAACAAGTGAACACAGAAAAAAACTATGACAGGAGACAAAACAAGTAAAGACACCATCCCTTCAATTGTCAAATCCGCGGGCTGATTTTTGCTATCCCAAAATGCCACATGCGCGTTGGCGGAAGATTTCTTGATTGAGTCTTTTTTGTGCTTGAGAATTATTCCCCATCTTGAATGAGACTGGTATTGGTATTTGAATACATGTATTTAGTGCCTCACCATGACTGCTCCAAACAAGATTGATTGAAATGTGTAACTGTGGTTGTCAAAGAATATAAAAGGCAAGAGTTATCAATGTTGACTGAGAACTACATGTGCATCTTTAAATATTATAACCATTAAATCATCACTATCACATGATGTTATAGTTATACAGCAAATTCATCAACTGAGGATTTTAACTGAAAAATAAGACAACCCAAAAAAAAAAAGGACGAGAAAAAAAAAAACTAGTCATTCTTCCTCGCACACAGAATAAATCTGCATGGTTTGAAAGATATGGATGACAAAGCAAATAGAAAAACGTGGAAAGTGTAAAACTATGGTTGGATTTTAAAAAAACAAAGAAAAATGACAAGTAATTATAACCATTACCATTTTTTCAGCAGTAGCTCGAAGTTCCCTAAAATCTTGTTCTATTGGCTTGACTTCTTTCTGTGACTCTTTGAGTGTGCCTATGTGGATGGCTTTCATGTATTTCTTGACAAAGTTCAGGTCATTGTGGAAGGCCTTGAAAGCATCCTGGTCAAAAGTGACAAAGAAATGAAAAATTATGAATACCATTTTTTTTTTTTGGTCTGTGAATTATACAGTTCTGGGGGAGCGCAGTGCATAGAAATATAATTACATGTAAAAACAACTATAATTCTAAGCTATTGTTGAAAACTGCTTTGCTCTATAACACGGCCTTTGTCATTCTGGTAGAAAAATATCCAGAACATCAGCAATCAATCAGTTTCCCTACTGCAGGACAGACACAACTATGGTATTTTGAAGGCCAAAATTATGAAGCTCTGCCTCATTCAATGCCTCAACAGTAATGAAGCAAATCAAGATGTTCAGGGCTTTTCTGTTCTAATGTAAACAGAACCAGCAGAGTCTCCTAAAGAATAAGGAACAGGTTTTAACTTTCCTATCCTCATTCCGTAAGACTGCATCAAAATATATCCCAAAACTGACATAATATGACAGTATTCTAGCTTGACAAGATGCTGAGAGGGACCGCTTGGAACACTCATCTTTCTGAGGCAGGAATGGAAGTCGGTAAAAAATTGAAAAATGAAATTATTAGATTTTAAAATGTATACATGGCATGCAGATATTCATGTACACAGTGAAAAAAACAATTGTTAAGAGGGGGGAAGGAGAGGCTTAAATTCATCCTGTCAGGGGAGAAGCTCACTGAGGTTAATGGGGGATGATCAAAACTCCAGTATGAATTACAGTAACTACTCTAAGGAATTTCACATAAGCACACCTGCAGCAACAGAGGGTATGGGGAAGGGTCATATTGATTTTCAAGGGCTGTTACAGTGTTATTTCGCTCATGGATGGAGCAAAACACAGCAAATGGGAATATAGCAGTCTATTCAAATATACTTCAATTCAATGACCCATAAACTAAAGCCAATAGTACAACAACTTGAGCAATCCTGCTCTCCAAACATTCCTATCATAGCAGGCTGGCTAGATAGTTCTATACTGATGCGAAGATGAGTAGTTTGTCTCATTTATCCCAAAGCTTGTGCAAAAATAGCTTTCTCTGGGCATGGAGTTAAGTTAGACTTCAAAGTTAATGATGCATGTATCTTCATTTCAGAAATTTGAAGAGATAATGATTGATTACTATATTAGTAATTTGATAGGCTTACTGTGGCGTCTTGACCTGCATAGTGACTGATGACCTTTGAACCTCCAGGATGCCGCCTGGCCCAGTTTGTGATGTTGTAGACCTCGCCGTCAATGACCAGCCATTTCTCTTGGCTGGTGGTCTTGCTCTGGATGTCTTCCCAGCCATATTCGGGCAGCTGTCGCTTCACCGCCACACCATTGGACTCACCCTGACCCCCTCTGCCCATGACTGCCTATAGAATTGCTGATGCTAGAGGTGCAAGGTCACTGTGTTATTGACCTGAGTAGACCGGTGATTCTGTATTAGACTATCGACAACAGTCCCACGCAGTACTTGGTCACTGTCACTCTATGGGAGTTTATCTGGAAATACAAATGATAATTATAAATTTATAAGGATCATATAAGTTATTTAGACGTGTTTGACTTCTGTGGACAAGTCACAACAATGCAAATCTGTATTCATCTCACAAACTGAGCAACCGTTCTGTAACAAGTCATTCTGTTTTCTCCTCTGTAAAATACGAATTCATATTCTAAGAGATTATCTCGGCACAATATTGAGAGACATTTCAAGCACAAGTTAAATTCCTTGCTGGTGAAAACAGAGCCTTTCCTATCATGAACAAAGGCAATACAATACAACGTGCATCATGTTAGGAAGGACAGGACTGAACGAAGAATCTCAAGTATTGATGAAGGTACATACGCGCACATACTAGCCACAGGTGAGAGCCAACGCCAAAAAAAAAAAAAAGCATTAACGTGAACAAGTTTCCAAGTGCTAACATTAGAACAAAACTGGGCTCAAAGATCGCTCAAGCTGAAAGATTAACGTTGAGCCCCCGGATAAGAGACATTAATGTAAAACTGGCTTTTGAAGTGAGTCCGTTGGCCTGGGGTGCAGGAATGTAATATTATCTAACCGTCACGACGGAAATAGAACTTTTTGTCAAGCACAGAATGAATGTCCATACAAATAACAGCGACCAACTTCCTGGGGTTTACAGATTTGGGTACAAGCCGGGGGACCTTGTTCTTCATTAAACAAAGGATTAACATGCTTGTCCTTTTCTGTATCACCTAAATCTTGCATACTTATTGATCATTTTATCGCGCATCAGCGCAGAGACGGCCATAAATCATAAAGTTGACCATCTCACAGCTGTCACTCTGCTTACGGCTATCGGTGACAAAAACGTCAGGAAAAAACGTTTCACAAGTAAGATAACTGCTTGCCTGCCTAGTGATAGTAACATTTACATAAAAAATGAGTTAAGCTGATAAAGATCCAAACGGAATCACATAATCGACGGCATCCATGTTCATATGTGTGTCCATGTGTCTGTGTGCGTGCGTGTGAAGTGGAAGATGTGGGTATGTGTTGTTTACATAATATGTTCTGGTCCGGCACAATAGCTGCTGGTTCAATTCAAGGCACAGAACTGGCATCAACAGTAAACTACCAAACACAAGAGACTCCCGTGCCTACATCTGATTTCCACCGACATCAGTACACGACACATCATTATCATAGACTCCTAAATCAGCGTGCCTGCCCAGCAGACAATCAAGTAACCATTTCAACCAGACAGCCACACAAACATAAGCCGGCACACAATTGGCTGGATGTGAAAGACCAAATTGTCAGTGTGCATCATGCAAACATGATTCATACGTCAAAGGACGACTAGACGGTTATAGAATTACTTCTGAGCTCTTAGAAAATACAAGAACTGATCTGATGTGGCCAGATGGAAAAATTACGGCTTGTTATAACAGACAGAAACGATCCAAGCGTCGAAAAACAGCTTTGCGACATTGATCAAGTCACAACTTAGTGCCACTAGCAAGACAAGCACTGACATGGTACGACAGCCAAAATACGACTAAAGGTGAAAAATCAATGTATAGTTTGTTACAAATGCAAGCAGTATTTTGACTCAAGAAACTCGAAACGGTATTCAACGACACTGGTGACAATTCCTGTCAAAATGTTTCTCTCTCTCTAATTCAGTTATTTCATGTCACAGCAAGCACGTTAGATAGAGACCGTATACCGTGCAATTCTCCTTCTTGCAAAATCTCATAAGCTGAGATCACATATTTTCCTGACTGCTGGGAGTTCTAAGTGCGTGGCAAAAGATCGAATAGAATTTTATGCGCATGTATATGAAAGAGATGTCGCTCGACCTCCGTGCCCTTCAAATATCCCATTCAAATTTATGTGAATGCCTATGCTCTGCCTGCAGATTTCCTGTGAATAGTGTGAATAAATCGATCGAGAGGAATTGATTATGATAGCGCTTGAATGAAGTCCCTAATGAAACCCGCCTCTTTCCTCTTTTCTCTGACGATCTTAGGTCAGTCTTAGACATATCATGTCATTCAGGTGGATTATGATCTTACATCACATCATCAACTTTAGAGAGGCAAAGAGCAGTCACGTTCAGTCCCGTCATTTTTAAGATTAAGTGATTTACAAGTAAGTGAATCGCATTCCCCGCGATACACGAAACGTAAAGCTGCAGCCTACATACAAGTCTCACACGCTTTGCGAGTGCACGGGTCAATGTTCTCGCACTATCACCCGATGTTTTCTCTTATCATTTGAGACCTCAGAGGTTTCTACTATTATCAGTTTGTACCCAAGGATTTTCTTCTGTGTACGTGCCAGGAAGACATGAGTGACTAGTGACATATGCTCGCTTGATAACCCAGAAACTGTATGGTGATTCGATCTGTCTTGTGGCTTACGGCTGATTCTGGAAAGAATACTTCGGCGGCTCATGACTACCTTAGAAATCCAATGTTACTCGCTGCCCGCTGTTCACGAGCAAAACACGTTTCAAAGAACACAGTGCATTCAAATACAAAAATAACCCGAAAAGCAATTTTTTAGTGGTCAAAAACCCCAAGCGGTAAGACACAAGAAAGAAATATTACACAACCTAAATATATTTTATAAACTAACTAGTATTTTACACAATGTCTAGACGTTGGCGCACTCCCGTTCCTCACAAGGTCAAGAATTTCGCAGGCTATTTCGAATGAAGTTCAAAACTAAGATTACTTTCCCGTGGTCATAAAAAAAAAAAAATATTGGGGGGAAAAAAACTAGAAAAATAAATAAAACGTACACATTATGTGTGGCACGTTTAGTTTTTTTCGTTTTTTTTTTTTTTTTACAACCGCATTTATTTACTTGGGCATTTTGGTTTTGATCCCTTGTTTATTCCGTTTATGTGTTTTCATTCTTATCGTATCATTTGGCTACGGGCAGGGTTTGGTTAAAGTCTAATAAAGCAGACACCGACAACAGAAACAAAAGACTGGGAAAAAAAAACACAATAACCGGAAAGCGCACCTAAGCATGACGTCACAGTGACACAGTCATATCGGATGTTTGAAAAACGCTGTCCCCGGCCTGGGGTGGAGGGTGAAAAACGGTAAGAAAAGGACAAGGGAAATGAGGTACGCGTATGGGGTGACAAGCCAGCGATATGGACTTTGCCCTCCCTCCGTGCAGCGACCATACGTCACACTGATCATTCACTGGGTAATCGAAAAGCAAACAACAGCGATAGAACTTCCTCTGTATTTATCCTGTAAATCCTTCTCTTGGTTTTAATTTACCCGCAAAACAAAGTTTATTCAGCGATGGATCTGAAACTATTGCAAACAACAACAACAACAACAACAAACGTATTCTTGAGCCTCTTCCCCCCTCCTCAAGACAAATATTTATAACATCATAAATGGAATTATCACTGTCAATTGCTCCATGGTTCTCTTCGATCGACTCAGTCAACAGATTCAAGCTTCTGTCACTTGGAAAACCAATACATGTGCCTATCGTCATACAAACTGTTCTAGTTTCCTTCAAGCAGCTTCCATGATTGGGAACCTCAATCATTAAAATTTGGCGTCGACTGTCCTAGTGAATTCAGCAACTAACTTAGCCAGAACTGAGGAATTTTTGGTCCAGCCCATAACTGCTGTGGTTAAACTGAAAAGGACAGGTTGGGCTAGGCTCTTTATTCAACGGTGCCTCCGCATGATTATGGTCATACTGCGCCAAGTATGTTTATACATGGACTTGATATTATAAATTATGACACCCACGCGTAAGAAAGTGAAGAGAATTTGGGCTACTAAATGCATTCGACATCCTCCATAGGCCTTGCTGCTGAAACAATGCACAGCACTTACTCTTAGGTCAACACGAGTAGGCCTATCAAAGATCATAATGACACGAGTATGACAACATTTCACCCCAAGGGTGTCACCAGACACCAATGGAGTCAAAGCATATGAAACTAAGCCTGCGATTTCTCAGAATGATAGTTTTGACTAGAGTGCATCACCAAATGAGTTCCCCAACAGTCACCAAAGAGTATTCATACTTCCATCATTTCTGTGCATGAAATTTAGTAAAAAAAAGAAAAAAGGACCAATTATCAGAAATGTTCGGCGGCTTGAGACGTCCGGGATTAATGCTCCCCCATTTCTTCCCACCTCCAAATTCTTGCAAACAGTGACCCTTCACAGAAATATCTTTGCATCATTCAACAAGACTACCTACCGCTGCATCACAACATGAGCGCCTTGGTAGTTTATAATTGTGCTAGCGTAAGCACGGGGGTTACATATGAATCATGACCCAGGGCACAGAGATCATTAAGGTATTCAGCCTGCTATTTGCATTCAGTCACTCTTACCTTAATGTTTGGTCCTATGAATGTGAACAACATCATTAATAAGGGCCTAAAAATTACCCTACAGTCAAGGATGTGTGGTTAATTGAGCACTCGCCCCAAGCCTTTGGGGAATTGGTCTTCCTCTCATATACGTGAGATTGATTGATCACATGGCCGATGACAGATAGGTCAAACAATACTACACAAGCTTGCCACAAAGATGTAACAGACACTAAATTGCGCAGTGTCCAGTTTTGTAACAGGGATAATCCTGCCTGCAAGGCACATCGTGAAACAAACGGTATGTGCTAATTGCTGTAATTTGAATATGCCAACTTACGAGCTAATGAGCCCATACTTGTCATCTCTCAAGGCACACTGACACAGGACCTCATAGACAGATTTCATTATGTTCATCAACAGTTTATCCACTGTTTTCAAATTTTTTCATCCAGGATTAATAATTATGTATTTGGACTTGATGTAAAAGTCTGAGCAGATAAACCTACGAATTCGTTCATTTTTTATTTTATATCAACCTCTGAAATATATCTATTGCTCGGTGTGCCTGACTGATTACTCGTAACAACCAGAGGTCTATTGATTATTGGCTAATGTGATAACCTGAATATTTATGATATCAGTATATGCTAAAATATTTGCAATAGGCGACGTTTTCTCTCACTGTAAATCATTCGATATTATATAAAATTTCCAAGCCTTCATAGTCTTGGTAACTACATCTCTCACAAGCAATAATTCCATACGGTCTTGTCGTTTGCCTCCTCCGTATACACCACCATCCCCCCCCCCCTTAACGTTCTGTTAGATATACACAATAAGGCGCCATTTAGCAAAGAGAATTTCCCCTCTCAACCCAAAAGATAAGTACTCCGTGGCACTTTGCCGCAAAGATGAAAATCCACTGGACGACATGATAACTAAGGGTTCTATAATATACATGTACATCTTTCAACTTCCCGATGGAGGTAACTAAGGGGGACACTTTAAGCCACAATGCAGAGACCGATTGAAACTTTTGTTGTGGAGAATCAAGCAGACGAAGGATTGATCACATTCACAGAAAATCGCATACGAATACTATCAAACAAAAGCCTTACAGGGAGCACGGTCCACAAGGCCGGCCAATTAATACTGTGAGAGATGAAGTATGGGCTGGGACAGAGTGGGTGCCACTTATTTGGTACGATATAAAAAAGAATGTAACGGGACAGGAGAGCTTTAACTTGGAGATCGTCTGTTGAAGACCTCTGCTCCACTGGGGATGTTGAGTGTTGATGGCGAAGATAATCAACATCATTTTTGCCCCTATCTTGACACGTAGTATGTGCTCTATCTCGGTAGCCAAAGAAACAATAACAGCTCACATGCAGGTGGGCCATTTTACAAATATATATATAAATATATGCACTGCGGCTACATGTAAAATGAAATAAGCTCATCTACATAAAATGTCTCCCACTCTCGACAGAATTTGTGTCTGGGAACTAAATCTGACAGGAGCTATGATGTAACAAGATATGATCGAGCTGCACTAACACAACTGCTGCTTTCATTGACCAATACTGTCTCTGAGTCTGACGGTATCTTTTCAAGATATGCTCCGACTGAATATACGCCTGGCTTGACTTACAAATATAAATAAACAAATAAATAAATAAACACATGAATAAATAAATAAACCCTTAAATACAAAAAAATTGATGCTCTAAAACAAAAGTCTGATAACCCCTACTTGCAAACAGCCAATCTCTTTCTTTGGGAGAATGAAGTCGGACATGCGTAGGCTACTTTTAGAGATGTTGTAAGGCAGATTTCTGCAACCGAGCACTGAGGTCACGATCTCTAATCAAACTTTTTTTTTTTTTTTAAAGCCGAAAAAATAAAAGCCGGAGGAAAAAAAACACGAACAAAATGCCAGGAAAAATACCGGTAAACACAATACTGAAATGTTCCCACACTCCAGGCTAAACATCCACAGTTCGACCAGAGTCCACACAGCAAATGACTGCGGTTGCAACTAACTGCAGGCGATATCCGAGCTGTGGCCTAACTGATGCAGCTACAAAACAGAGTGATCAACGACCCGTAATGACATAATCTTAATGCAAGCCCGATGGGCGCTATCTCGTGTGGACATCTCAGTGTGATCGAACGCTTGCACAACAATCGCTTGATCTCCTTCTGATCACAGCCAATTTCTTATGATGGCACGGCAGAATTTTCAACCACCGACACTTTTACCTGCCTCTTGTTCAAGAACTATAAGAACCATTCAAGTAGGCAGAGGACACTGATTCTGATAAGTGGTACTGATAAGTACTGTCGGCAGATTACGTACTGTTGTAATAGGCAGTGACTTGGGAAAAAAAAAAAAAAGAGGTAAAAATTGAAGAACCGCATTCGCCCCTCTGTATTTAATCTCAGATACTTTCACTGTGCTCTTGTGAGATAATCGCCTCCAACTGCTTGAAAGACAAGATAGAACGAATGGGCTCTTGCATAAGAATTGCAACAGTAAGTAAAGGACGCTGACTCTGATAAGTGTACGTAAGCATTGCACGTAAATGAGGTACACTACAGTTATAACGACCAATGGCTCTAACAAACACAAAAACAAAAAACACACATGAGACAACCACCATTATGAAACTGAAGCCCCGTATCAGCAGCAGGCAGCTAATGACTCGGTACTTTGTCGCAGACACATTCACTTGACTCGTGTAGACATACAAGGATAACTTCAGTGCGCCAAGCAATCCAAACAAGTTGCAGATGCTCATCACGTGTTCATGTAAAAATTACAACTAACTCATTTACCCAATACTCTAAGGAACAATGCCCAAAAAAAAACAAAACAAAACAAAAACAAAAAGAAGAAAAAGTGAGACATCAGGTTGAAACAGAAGAATCGATTTCTTCTGACCAAGCAAAAGGCTGGAAATCCCCGTTTGATTTTAGTGTGTGTGTGTGGGGGGGGGGGGTACAAACACTCCAAACTGTTGAAAACTATTGACATAGAAAAAAAACACACACACACACATACACACATTAAAGAAATGCACAGGACCGGTGACAAATTATTGTTCTCGCCATCTCGTGGACCGGTAACAAACATCAGTGGGTGTTTATTTTTAGCAGGAGGGTACAAACATTCCGTCGGGGATTTCCAGGTTTTTGCTTAATCGAATATGAACTATTGCATTCACTCTGAGACTGCAAGTGGCGACGTTTCACAAAGTGGTTACCTTGGTGCAAATGACAGCACTAGAGTTACTCACTTTGTGCACCACTGAGTGAGGGCGACACGTTAAGGAAACGACGTACGGTTTCTTAAGATGAACAAAAAAAATCGTTCTTTGGAAACAAAATAGCAGAAGAGGGGCAAATGTCGAGCTGCACCCGCTTGCGCTCTATGATGGCGAATAGCAAAAAGTTAGTTTCGGGGCGAA
>JBCAUA010833577.1:0-14045 GCA_038406235.1 Peronia verruculata
CAAACATTTTTGGCCATCAAATTTACACATACATGATCAAATATCCATCAAATCTGTTTGATCAAACATGTTGGATCAAACATGTTGGATCGTGTATGGGGGGTATTAGAGTGGTCGTTGGAATGTTGGGGGGAAAAAGACTCGAGTTTAATGATGTTTAACTGACCAAAGCGCCAGTCGTAAGATCTTTCTCTTTCTATTTCTCTCTCTCTTTCTCTCCCTCTTTCTCTTTATCGTCTCTCTTCTTTGCCGTTTTTTTTTTTTTTAATTGTCTTTATTCCTTTCCTCTCTCTTACAGACTAGATACCTAGATTTTTGTTGTTGTTGTTGTTGTTGCTGTTGTTTTTTTTTGTTGGTTTTTTTCATTTCTCGTCCTCACTACTGGAGGAGGGTGATAAAGTGATGTCCTCGTGGATTGCCAAAATAATTTCAGAACCAAGATAATGCAAATGTTACACTAACAAATCATACAAAACTAAGTGAAATTTTCTATTCATTCAACTAGCTAACTGTGCAGGGATCCTGGAAGTTTGGATCCAAAAGAGGTATATTTATTTTAAAGTTTATAACTACTGTATTTCAATGGAGGTTGATCGTTTTGATTACCCTGTTACTTTCCTGTGCCAGACACAAGGGAACATTACAAAGAATGAAACCACATTATTTCTTGTCATTCCAAGATTGATGTGATAAATTTACTTACATTCTCCATATACTATGAATTTCTCTGAATTTTTCATGAAGCAAGTTCATGCAAAAAGGGCAGATATGGAGTTGTTTTTTTTTACCTCCTTCTCTACATTGCTTGTTTTATGTGCAACAACTGTTAGCGAGACAGCCACTCTAGGGTGGACTCTGCAGCCACTCTAGAAGATGCATCCCCAAAGTAAGCGCTACACCATGGTCCCTCGGAGATGAATGGATGCTGACATTGCTTGTTTAACACTCTCCATGTCAAACAAAGCGAGGTAATAGGGCTGGTCAAAACGATCACCCTTTGGCATCTTGAGATTTTGGGATTCTGAGCTGGCTAAATACCTGAATTTTTAATTCTTCATGAAATAGTATAGTGGACATTTTAAAATTCAGATATGATACTGTGCATTGCCCCGCAAATATTCTGAATTGTCTTAAATATTGTAAAGAAAAAAAAATTGTGGATCCTAGCTTTGGAGACAGTCTATAAAATTGAAAAAGATTGTGTAGATGTGTCTATCTGAACATAGTTCGTGTGTATATGTTATAAGTGTGCCAGTGAATTAACTCCCTAAAGAGTACGAGTCTAATCTACTGAATACAAGCCTTGGTTAAGTGTGTGGGTCTACCAACTGCTATGGTCTACTGGGAAAATAAAAACATGGATGGAGCAAAAACAATACCGCAACTATAACTTCTTACAAAATAAGAAAAAGCCCCAGAACAATATCAGGTAACAAAAACCAAAATACGATGATAATAACATTGTGATTAAATACTACATCAAAATGTTAGACAACTGAAACAGAATAAGATGTATTCAACTGCAAAGGAGCATGAAATTTTTCTACACAGAGAAAACAATGTGCATCTTTTTTAAACAGGCACTTCATATGAACAGGCTGTGGAAAATATCCACGATTTCAAAACATTTTCAAATAATTATTCCCTCTCTTTTCAAAACAAAAAATATTTCACACTCAAACTTTAGAAGTAGATTTTTTCACGGATGGCAAAAGTTTCTCTGAGATTAAATTTTGTGGCATGCAGTTAATTTTCAGCGAAAAGAGATTATAGATTAATCTTAACAAGACTTTATAAATAACTGAAAAAAAATCTTCACAATAAAATACAGCAACTAAAAACACCAAAATAAAACTTAAAATATTTTCATCAGTAAAAATGATTCTTCAATACATATGATTTGTAAATGTATGGCAGGAAACAGGCAGGGATGTGGATGATGAAAGAAGAGAGGAAATTTTGAAATGAAAGACTGATAAATAATGCGGCATGGAACTTACTTTTGAATGAGAGCATTGATGTCCTTCTGTTCTTGTGTGTCATTAAGACCCTCAGCACTATTCACAGACTGACCTAGCCCTGAACTACTACTTAGACTACGGCTGGACGACGATGTAGATGGGAGCGTGGACCTGAGTGAGGATGATGTTGATGGTGCACTGCTATTACTGACTGCCCCTTGTTTTGTGCTAGAGTCTTTGGCTGCACCATCGCCAGATATTGTGCGCATGAAGGATGATTTTGTGCTTAGAGAGAGAGGCGAGGCAGGTTTGGGCGGGGGAGGTGGAGGTAGTTTCTTAGCTGGTTTGGAGGTGACCAGCACCCCTTCCTGCTTGGCCAATGGTGAAATTGGAGTTTCAGCTGGTGAGTTGGTGTCACTGCTGCGCCTCATGGGGGCCTTAGGAGTGGTCGCTCCAAACCTGCTTTTGGACACCAGCTTGGAGGAGACGAAGCCCGGCAATGGTTTGACCACCCGCTGCGGACTGAAGTCTTCCTTCTCACTGTGACTGCGGTACTTGGAGATGAGGCTCTGGAGTCTGTTGCCACCTTCAGGTTTCTCAGGCACTGATAAAGAATGTCAATCAAATAAAACCTTAACTCAG
Organism: Peronia verruculata; assembly: GCA_038406235.1. NCBI lineage: Eukaryota > Metazoa > Mollusca > Gastropoda > Systellommatophora > Onchidiidae > Peronia > Peronia verruculata. The sequence goes on from JBCAUA010833577.1 coordinate 2,604, forward strand.
ATGTATTTATTCATTTTGTTGAACAGTAGGAGAAAAGTATTGTTATCACTCCTTTTCATATCAACATAGTTATAGACGTTTTTTTGTTTATCCAAGTTTTAATATACATCACTAATACATCAACTGCTAGATTTGATTTCACATTTCAGTATAGTCTCTTCTATCAAGAAATACTTTGAGATAATGGAAAACTTAAACCCCAAAAGTCAGTTCTGATCTTCATTACAGAGATAATCACAATGCTCAGAAAAAGAACATGATGGACAGTAATGTGTACTTCAGAAATTCATGCTTAGATTACTTTTTAATTTAATCAGGTATTCAAATTCTTTGTGTGATGTATGTAGTGGATCTACAATCCCAATTCTCATCCTACCAGAGTAAATATGTTATGTCTGGTTAAAGACAATCAATATCAGAGGCATTTTAATGACATTGATGTCACTTCTCTGCTTTTCAAAACTTGATTTCTGACATCTTGCTTAAGTTTGATTTTGTCATTTTATAATAATTTTCAACTGAGAATAAGAAGCCATATATAGCAAATTCTGTTCTTCACTTTGACCAATTCCATGTAAGTACAATACAGAAATGAAGCCTTCTGCTTACCAAATCCTATTCTAATCCACCCAGTACTACAATTCTACTAGATAGAGAAAGCTAAGAGCAGATTTTGGCACACACAGGAGCATCTTTTATCAAATAGTAACATCAAGATTCTTGAATATTATTTGAGAAGGCATATAACATAACAAAGGTATTATGATCTGACATTTTGTATATAATTTGAAAGCAAGCCTTTCTTAATGAATTAACAATTGACCTCTCTCAGACTTTAGTTTGAATTAGAATTAATTCAGCATTCAGACTGCTTTATTTAACTAAGAATTAATTCAGCATTCAGATTACTCTATTTAACTAAGAATTAATTCTACATTCAGAATACTTTATTTAACTGGCAGGTAATTGTGCAATGGTAGTTATATTTCAGTTTTTCTTTGAAAATTCTTGGATAAATGAACAGCTGCAACATGAGAAAAATGTTCTGAAATATTAAATGAAAAAAGACACTTACCAATTAAAATTTATCCATGACATAATCTTTAGTGTCTGAGGCATTTTTTTAAGCATTCAAAAGTCATAATAAACTTATTTGCTAGGTCAAACCACATTCAAATAATTAGTGGAATTTGAAATAACAAACAACGTATAAACAAGGTATATATTCAATGTTACAGGAGCCTGGTTTTCAGAAAAAAAGCGATATCGTTGGCAAACAAGTCCAGATATAGACAAAAACAATCACAGAGAGGGTACACAAGAATGAAGAGAGTTGGGAGTAAACAATATTAAAAAGTAATCGCACTGAGTAGTAAGGGATTCAATGTTGTCCTCTATTGGTGAAATCTGGGGATTCATCCTAGGCTGTCAGGATCATGCACTTCTCTTTATCCTCATGGAAAATTTAATTGTCATGTGTTTGCATCAGGGCTGTCTTTACTCTACACTGATAAAATGGCTTAGAATAGCCCACTATTTAAATCTCTGATTCTTTTTTTAGTTTTATCTCAACAAGCAACCAACTTTAATAAGGGAAGGTGCATAAATTTTGTTAAAAATATGCAAGTCTATCCAGAGGATAGATCAGAAGGAATCTAGGTGAAGGAGAGAAATCTAAACAAATGCTAGCCATGCAACTAAAGTCATTAAAATATATCTCTGTGATTATTACAACTTGCATCCCAGATGTGAGGATTTTGTTTCAATAAACTGGTATAAGAATGTTGATCAAGCCAGTGTCTTGTTAAAAAAGTATCGGTAATTGTGAACTTTAGCCCCCCTTTTTACTGCGCATCCATCCGGTATTCCCAAATGTAAACCCACTCCCTCCACAGGAAAATCCTGCTAGCCCATTGGCTGGCACCCTGGTCGCCGTCTGCTAGTATGTAAACAAACAGACGCCTGTAGTACTACAGCACCTACACCTGCGGGCTCGATGCGCCAAAGTATCTATTAAACTGTTCATAAAATATTTAAAACTCACCACTCTGCACTGTTAACTTTTTTTTTTTTCCAAAACTGAACAGGAATTAATACTACCATCAAATTCAAACAAACCTGGGCCTTCCATGATAGTTCTTAAGAGTATTTTCTTTACAAAATTCATTTCATGATTTTGTCTTACTTGAAACTTGAGTATGAGAGCAGTGGCTAATTTCAAAGTGCTTAAGTTTTAGATAAACACGCACACATTTCTGTTCCTAAAAGATTTGTGGAAGAGCTCAGTGCTTTTTCCAGGCCCCCATCTCAATCACTGCCATTCTCTCTATATCTTCAGTATATCTCTTCTATATCTTCAATCTCACTCTAGTATCTTAGAGAAGAAAAAGGTATTCACATTTCCCTCTCAAAATGACTTAAATGACCAATTTCAGTAACTTTCTATGTGAAGATATTTCAGGTTTTCACACATGATAATGTTTGGACGATGTTTGAGCTGATAGATGTTTCCTTGAAATCAAATGAGTTTACTATTTATACTGTCTTAAATCAACTTCATACAAATTTCATTAACACTAATTATACACTCTTCTCTTCTATGTCTAAATATTGGATAAACTTGCACTGACTTTTCTGCATCCAAAAGATATGAAGATTTAAGAGCCTACTGTAGTATGAAATATACATATACAATATACAACTATTTCTGTACAGATCTAGAATTTGTTTTGAACAATTATGCAGTATCCTTGAAATCTAATCGGCTACTTGTTTCAAGGAATAAAATGTAGTAACACACACAAATAAGGAAGAGAAGATTCTCTTATTGAAGCACTATACTGCAGGATTTCATTACAAACAAATTTTCTGTGTTTGATTTAATGAAAAGCTTAAGTATTCAATTTATGAAGATTTACACTCATGCACTGAATACAGTGGTCTCCACCTGACAACCCTTTGCCTAAGAGCCTGGTCCACCTAAGAACCCGCCCCTGCTGCGAAACAGATTTTTTCCTCTATAAATTACCTCTCTAAGAACCCGCTGTCGGGGTTCCCAAATTAAAAAAATCCGTCTAAGAGCCTGGTGTTGGACCAAGATACCTGAGCACTTATGGTATAATTCCACATCATACTGTCCGCTTGAGAGAGATGCACAGTGCTAGATGTGCAGTAAAATGAGGACAGGCGTGGAAGGAACAGGTATACAAAGGAGTGGAAGTGATGGTTGATGTATGACTGCATAATCAGGCCACGTTGTTGACTAACCCTCAACCATTTCTTTGTTTGACAACACGTGGGACAGCACTAAAATTGTGATTGGCTTTGTGGATAAGAAGGTGTAAGTTTAGCCTCCTGACTGGTCAGCTGTTTTGCTACTTCGGTCGGTCTGTAAATAATTGAGTCACTCCGCATGGTGACACAGCAATATCATATTTTCAACATGGATACCCCTATGTGAAAACTCACACGACGTTTAAGAGCTGGACTGTACACTTGTATTGATGCAACTATACGCTAAAAGATCATGAATTGCTACATCTAATTATAACACACAAAGGGAAGAAGGCTGTAAGCCTATTTATTTGCATAGATAAATCTTTAACCAATGGTAACAATCAACTAATCATGGTAGTGAAGACAGTCTGTGGTCAGATGTGTTGCATAACTTTTCAATTCGCCTAAGAACCCGTCCACTTGTGAGCCCCCCTTTTTTTGTCTCCTGACGACCAGGTTCTTAGGCAGAAACCACTGTACTTGAATTCATTTGTTGTTGACAGAAAATATTAATTTCCAAATATGTTATTTTCTTTGGCCATAGTTTTGATATTAAAATGGGGAAACACGTAACTTTTTCAGTTGATTTTTTTTACCATACATTTAAACAACAGAAACTTCTTAATTTGCAATTTCAAGTTTCTAGCAGCCAATTGTAAAGATCTGTGTGGATTTCACATTATGTTTCTCACTTACAATAGCAGAAAGTATTCATGTTTGAATTCATACATGATGTGAAGTTCTTAGACTATTCTAGCTGAGAACAGATGGGTGTAAACTTTTAACCGATATGTGCAAACTCACACTAAAAAAAACCCCAAAAAACATGCATATATACATTCATTTCATTATAAATCAAGATGCGAACTGTCAAACAATTACTGTCTTGATAACATTTCTTAATAGTCTATCATAATATTGGCCACACATTTGCAGATGTTGCCTCATAGGATAAATATAAGAAAGCAGGACGGGATCACACATGAGCTAAAGTTTCAAAACGAGCTCAACTAGATCTGTGCCTCAACGCAGTATTAAACGAGCAGTGAATCCAGCACTAGAAGTCAAAGGTTGTTCAAGGTGCCCAAGAGAATCTCAGGCCATCTTGTACTTACTGACAAAGAACCAGGCTCCATATTGACCTTTTTGTTGAGTTTTACCTGGCTCTGTTTGATAAGGTGGGGCACTGGCAGGACGCAGCTCCATACACTTACTCAAGAAAGCATTGGGCTTTCTATTGTTGCCATATGTACCATCCTGCAGCAAAAGTAAAGATGGCACACCATGAAAATCAAACATGTTCAATCACCATAACAAAGAATCCAGTTTTTTCTTGCTGGATACCAAGCAAAATATAAAGATTGCAGTTGTATCAATCTTCCAGTAATAAATGACAACCTGCCTTTTTAAAAAATTATTTTATGAGACAGCTATGCTATTTTCATAATGGTACAAAAAGACCCAAAAGCATAAGCAAGGTTTTGGTTTAGGAAATGTCTCTTTACACAACTGGGTCTATCTTGAACACTCGTCACCCGCTCATCGGACCTGCATGTTAGCCTTAGGGTGGACTTGCACTGGTTGAGGGTCCCAAAAGGTTAAGCCAGTAGGGTTGGTCTAGTTCATTTTAATCATAAGGAAAAAAAGAACTGGCGTGTAGGGGAGAGGATTTTCTTTGTTTGCCGACACGTGGGACAGCGCTCTTGATTTTTCTGTTATCGTGAGCAATGTACTGAGACTAGCACATTCTTTGCTATATATCTATTCAATGTCTAGGTATACACACACAGGATCAAATATATGACTTCAGTTACTGTTCCATACATGCAATGTTTTCAGATTGCGTGCAAAATCAAGTCAACAGTACTAGTAACATACCTGTTTTGATTTCACTGCTTCTGCAAGTTCTTCTTGAAGAGATTCTGGAAAAAATACATCCTTGTTGTTATTTTCAGTTACACAGTAATTTCTGCACTTATTTACCTGACAGAATTAACTGACATTAACAAAGACACTTATACTTGTGAATGACAGATGTCATTCATATGCCTTCATTCCTATTATCTTAGGAAATACAGATCATACATTTGCTATCTCATTGAAATCTTATCAGTTAATTGTCAAAACTTTTACAAATACATTTCTCGAACAAAACTTAACAAACTCAGTTTCCTATTTCATGGAACAAAATTGATCCAAGTTAAGTTACATCATTGTCCTTTTCTCTAGTTACAACAGGACAATTCTTTCATACCATATGATCAGTGGCAATTAGAATAACTGCATGGTTGTGGAAACATATTGGAGAATGATAAACATCAAAAAATCTAGTTGTCTGAGAATTGCGTGTTTGAGTAGGAGAGAAGGTGACACAAACAAGAATAGGTTAATTATCACCGTACTAGGTTATAATCTCTCCTGTTTCATATAATGAGGAATCAAAACAGACTAATTTCAGAATCATGAAAATATTCACTAGAAAAAAAGTTCTCTGATAAGTGTTTCAGATTTAAGACGAGACACAATGAAATCAGGCGTTTGTCAAACTGAGGCGAATGGAGAAATCACGTGTTTTTCAACACTGAACGAATTCTTAAGGCAATTTTTTTCCCTTACAGAACCCTTCTAAATCAATCCAAAAATGCATTTCACAGTGAAATTTGCTGAAACAGACTGAGTAAAAGCCCAAAAATTGTAATTTAGTGGCATGGGCTAACAAAGATCAATAAGGATTTACATAGGTGTTCGGCCATTTTCTCACTGAATTCAGCTGCAGCAACAAATCACCCTCATCGTCTTTAATTGCCAATAGCTTGACTTCTACTTCAGGCACACAAAAACGTTTTTCACGCACAGAAAGCAAAATAAATAAGTTTATCACTGATATCAATAACTCCAAATGCTCAGAAATCGACGAAAGCCTGATTTCATTGTGTCGTATCTCATATGGTAAAAACTCAGCTATCAATTGAGTTGTTATTGTACTTATGTTTCAGATGATGTTTTATAAGTAAATGTTGTCCCTATATTGGAAATGATAAATAAGCAAAAATCTACTTACTTTCTGATTTTGATCGTTTCCTGTAATGAAGAGAAAAAAAGAAAATGAAAGTTAAACAGGTTAAAAAGTGTTCATAAACTCTGTCCAAGAGTTCACAGGAAATATAAGATGTTGGACAGCAGAAAAAAATTATAATAAAAGGCACACTTGCTGATACCTTAACCCATTGAACCCTACAGCCCAGTACACCCAGCAGATTACCAGTGTCAAAGTCCCTACAGCCTGGTAGACCAAGCTGACACATTTACCCCAGTCCTATGTGGCCACTGGTCAGAGTGGCATAACACAGTAGAATACTGGCACTGAAGGTAATAAAAAACATCTATATATAAAATCTCTTTCAACTGTCTTGGCCATATCTTCAATAGTGTTTGTGTTATTGTCACTTGAGTGAGGTAATACTAGAAATGTGAGTTTTTTTGTCCAGTGGGGCCAGGGACAGGGTTTTTTTCAAATACTGGTGACCAGGGTTTAAAGGGTTAATGGCACCACAAGTCATAAGAAAAAGATAATGGAAATGATATTGTGTCTCTCCATTCACTCCATTCATGTTGAGCAATACGATTTATCTCTCAGATTGTATCTAAAATAAAACAAAAATCTCTCACATTTTCAAACTTTTGACCAAAACTATTTAGGTTCAACTTACAAGCTTTGTTCTTCTTCTCCCTGTGGCAAATGCCCCGCCAGTGTGTTGCGTATTTCCTGCATATCCTGACGCAGAGTCTGGTTCTCTCCCTCAACCTCATCCACAGCTTTCCGTAGCTTGTGAACTTCCTGTTGTCTTTATGAAAGTAAATACAGTCTTAATTATAGAAAATGAAGTTTTATTCAGCTATGTGAAAATTTACATCTCAAACATTCTAAAGTGGTTGAAGTTGTCAGTTTCAACACATTACTTTAGTAATACTTATATTAGTGCTGTTTAACCCTTTCATTGCCACAGCAGAAAAATCAGATAGAATCTTAGTGTGTTTTTAAGAACTGTTAATAATGAAGGATATTTCTTATTTCTCAAAATGAACACCAATGGCATCAGCTTGTATTATTTCTTTACCTATCTCATTCCTGAAAATGGACATACTGGGTTGTTGTTGGCAAATAAAGTGTTAAAAATTACTCCCTTTTTTGCTCAGACCAAATAACACTAACAGTGTTTCTATACATTCTAATAACACTTTCATGTTACATTCCATCTTTTTCCCTGCCTAGGGAAGAAGACAAGAAGAAAAATATACAGCAATAATTTGACTCTAATGACAGTTTATAAGGAAAGATGGTAACTCACTTTGCCTCAGCAATTCCTTTGGTATTTCTCAATTCTGTCTCCAGATTCTCTATTGTCATTTCCTTGCGTTCAATTTCTCCCATCAATTCCTGCAGTTTGCCCCTCATCTGTTGTAATTCTGAGCTGACATCTTCTAGACTCTCCTGTAGAGATATGAAAAGTATGGTTTAGTCAATACTTCAGTACGTTCAATGCTTTGAGGCACAAGAAATAGGACATTAACACATTTGACGAGTTATGTTTCAAAATCTGTATGAAACACAATTTAAAATCTATTTCTTCATACTGCATAATCTGAGTGTGGGAGGAAAGGGGGGAGGGGGGAAGGAGAAGGGGAGCCCATTATTAAATATGTTTTTCATTTCAACATATGTGTCTCACGGCAGTCGCTGGGCTAGAACTGAGAAATCAAGCTTTGAATGAGATGATAGGGGGTCAGACATTGATTTTTAATTTTTTTCCTTTATTGCAGAAATTGAAAGTGCATTCATTTCTGAACAAGACAGTATCAGTCTTACCCTCAATTTACAAATATTTCTTCATTAAAATTGGGTTTTTGTGAGGTAGATATGTAGATTTATGTGTTCGACTGCTCACTTAAACTCGATTTCGTCAGAATTTTGGTCATTGTTGGAGGGTCCCCTCTTATCTCCTGAAACTGCAAGAATAAACAGCTAGAATAAAGCTAGCTCAAAACTGCAAGGGTATAAAATAAGCTTTCACAAGATACCATATGGTGCAAAATTGACATACGTTTCATTATGACAAGCTGGGACACATATGACTTTGAAATGGCCACACCCTCTTTGATGGTCATAATCCACTCTGACACATATTTCAAAATATAAAGATCAATGGTGTGAAACTAGTGTAACTAACTAAGATCAGATACTCATAAAAACAATTTTTCTTTCTGACATTTAATAGAAGAAGCTAAGTACATTTTGGGTGAATGCCTGTTTGATATTTATTCTATCAATGTGCAGTCTTGTCAGTTTCTCATCTTGCAGTTATCCTGGAATTCACACATCCTGAATTTCTTCAAAATTATCTTCTTTTGACAAGCTCACAGAATCACTTGTCTCACAAAAATGAATGTCTACAATGCCTGTAAGTCAATATGACTTCAAATGAGGTTTTAGTTATGAAACAAAATTAAACAAAAGTCCCTGACAGTATGTTAAATATAGTTATTATGTGTTTTGCTTTAGGGTTCTGAATTTTTTCCATTTGTTATGATTTTGAACTGGCTTGTTTTTACATTGTACAAAAAAGTTATATTTTTAGGAAAATAAAGTTATCTTATCTTATCTAATTTAAATAAAAATTTACTCTGCCATGTGACTTTATTCACATTTTTTTTTCTTTAAAGTTATATGTCAGACTGTTCATTTATTCATGTTAGAGTATTTATATTTCGATGAGATAAAAAAGCCTATATTTAAGAGATGTCTGAAATTTAATTTTATACATGCTCCCCACAATGCTCTTGAATAAAAGGAAATGAAAAACCAGTTATGGTTATTGTGTGTGAATATATAGATGGTTTTTATGTATGAACATATATATCATTTTACGAAATGTAAATCTGGTCTGAGATATCCAGAACATTCTGATGAGACATGACATTAGTGAAGTGATCAGAGTCAAACAAAACTGTTAATGGGATGGCACCAATCAGATCACGTTCATATTTCACGACATAAGCTCAAGTTTTAAACAAATAACAAAAATGACAAAACAGGTTTATGTGTTACACTCAGTATAAGTTAGATACATGTTAGCAGTTTCCACAAATATGTTAAGTATTCAACAATAATAAATAATGCGAGTTAAAATATTCAGCAGGTAATTTATACATGCATGTTTCCATGTCATATATGTTATGGTTGGAATGGTTTCACAGTGATCATAATCAACCTTTTCTCAGCTGATAATTCAATTCCAGCATCTCTTGAATATATGAACTAAGATTCAGAGAACATTCAAAGTAAAAATAATTATTGTTAATAATTAAGAAGTGCTTGTTAGATGAGTGCAGTTAAAATTGACATATATCAACCTGAATTTGTCTTGGCTTCTTTGCTCTTTCCTCATGTAAATCCTACAATGGGAAGCACAATATGAGCTAACTGCTAGAATAGCTACAATCTAATATAATTCATTAAAAGTTTTACTGATTTTTAGTTGAAAATTAAACAAAAACTTTAAGTACTACAAACAGTACTACATTACTACAAACTGTCTGAGGTATAATTCATATAGTGCCTCTTCAGTAAGGGAGATAAATGTTTATTATACAAAATGAAAATATTGTTCATGCCTCAGTTATCTGGGTAGTTTAAAATATCATTGCTCTAATCTAAATAATTGTCAGAAAGCATAATTTAAAGCTCTGCAAATTGGTAGAATACAGTTTATACAAGGATACAATGTTTTTCTTGTCTAGCCTTCAAGAATAACATATGACAGCAGAAAAGCACAGATAATACAATTATTTTTCAAAAAGCAAGTATGTATTCAATATGGCCACATCATGGAAACTGCAATTTTACTTATCAAGACATTATCATCAATAACATGGGAGTATAGAGGCCAAATGCTATGTTGCTTATTAATCAATCTATTTAGCCATTCTAGGATACAGGACTAGATTAGTTTCTACTCTCAATCTAAATCCTTACCTCTCGCAGATTTTTCATCATTTTCTCCTGCACTTTCTGGTTTTCTTTGGCTTTTTCCAGCTGTTGCTTCAGCTTTTCCACCTCTTGTTTGAGGGAAGACTCACTCTCCATGGGTCTGGAAAAGAGAAACATGAAAATAAAAAAACAGCCAGTTGAGAAGTTCAGTGTTCTAAAGTACTGAACTGATATTTGCAGAATAGGTAATTTTTAACGCACTGACAAAACATGTTTCATTCACCAATATGAGTTATGGACAATCTACTTCAGATAATTATTGATCTGTAACAGTGACTTAGAAAACAAAATTATTTGTTGAAGTGCTTATTTTCAGAGAATCTTATCATCAGATATAAGGACAGCATGAAGCTCTCAAGAGCTATGATATGCTAAGAAGTGATTAGAAATTTATGACACAAGATGACACTTTCAATCAGAAAGTGGCTATGATATGACAAAAATGCAATTTCTCATCACAATGAAAAGTCACATCATAACTTATAGTTGCCTACTCTCTGTTCAAAGCAGTTCTAGAAGTAGATTTTCCTAACTGTTTAAGAAATTACACAATATTGCTGATGTATTGCTTGTCGGCTTAGAGAATTAATTCAGTAGTTTTGGCACTGGAATTCTTCTTCTAAACCTTGAGATTTAAAAATGTTTATAAAAGTCTGGCTACATCAACTTTTTGCAAATGAATTTTTCAGTTACAGCACAATAAAAATATAGGAGTATTTGGTCAGAGTCAGGGAGATCTGACAGTTTTGCTTATTTACAACCTTTTGCCATTGTTGCCTTGCTTGAGCTGGGCACGAAGCTCTCCAACTTCAGAGGTCAGTTTGCTTATTTGCTCATCAGCTCTTTTCTTGCTGCCTTCCATCAGTGAGATCTGCCCTTGCAATAATGTCACTTGCTTCTGCATTGCATCTTTTTCCTTCCTCAGCTTGATCAGGTCTTGTTTTTCTGTACAAATTAAACACATAACATTGACCCCCAAAATGACATAAGTAAGTTTTGGAATGTCATTTCAAATAAAAAAAAAAAAGTGATAGTTTATGCCTTTAAGGCCAAGGTCGGCAGTGAAAATCGATGTTGTGGGTCAAAATTGTCAATTTTGCGTTCTAGCGATATTTTTA
>JBCAUA010833588.1:0-14045 GCA_038406235.1 Peronia verruculata
AATTTTTTTGAATTTTAAATGCCTGCCGATTCCGACTTTATTGGACTATAAGATAAGTGCCACGCCCCCTGATCGCTGTTACTTATTATATAGGTATCTGGACGGTGCAGTGGAATGCCCATGAATGACGGGTTTATGTTGATCAAGATTAGATCTAGATCTATGAATTCCAAGCCAATGCTATAGAATCACATTGTCAGATTCTCGTGTACTCAGGACCTTTTATAATTCTGCATGATTTATATTTCCATTCTAGTTTGATCAACATAAAGTGATGGAACAACTAATCATAATACTGACTGATAACAAAATATTTGTTATGTATAGATCTACTTTATCCAGAACTCTTAGATTCCACTGGGATTTCTCAGACATTTTCAGAATTTCCTGTAGGCAATGCATTGTGTTAAAAAAAAACGTTAAAAAAAAAAACAAAAAAACTTTGCAAAGATATCCTACAGAAATTTTCACTGCTTAAGTAAACAGTTATTTAACTCAAGGGACATTAGATGCACAGCAAGCCTTTTGAAAAGTCAACTTTAGTCTGTCTTTCTAATGCATGACTGTGGTATCACATACATGCAAACAGTTCTATAAATGTTTTCAACTTTTTTTTTTTTTTTATGTGAGAGGAATTTAAAAACTACTGTCAGCAAGATCACTTTAACATTTAACACATAGATCGCCGTTAGAAATCATAAAAGTAAAAACAGAAGACTGCCAAGTCTGACAATCTTTCTGTGCCTCCACTGCAAAGATAATGTAGTATTTAATGCACCATCACATTTGATGATCTGAGGGAAAATTTTATTTTACTTGAGCATTTTGCTGTAAAAAAGAGTAAAATATTTAAAATAAAATGACTACACTCTTTAATTTATCTTGATACAGCAAACAATGCTGAACTGTTCATTATATTATGAGACAGGAATAAGTAGGTTTTGCTGACTGTTTTTTTTTTTTTTTCCACAGGTTGATCTGTAGTTATTGAAAAGAACACATGAGACAGTATTGAAAAGAACTCATGAGAAAGACATTTTAAGGCACAAATGAATATTTTTACAATATAATATTAAAAATATACTATGATTTTGTTCATAGTCATATTTTGTTTTTAGGTCATAAAAGGTTCTTAACCTCTGATGTTTCTTAAAAAAATATTAATATGACTGCAAAACTGAATTGTGTCTTGTCTTTTCATACCAAATGATGATGAGAAAAATATAAGGTGACTGGTTTTTGTTTTCCATTCGCAGTGTTGATCATCTCCCATCATGTCTTCTGTTTTCCATTTGATGAGGACACGGGCAGTTACCTCAGCCCTGAACCTAGCTAGTGCCAAGCATGTAAGGTGCATGTCAGCTGTTCCAAGTCCAATTACTTCGCCTGATATCAAATGTGCTAAGGTAAGAAAGATTGCGACTGATTCACTGATAAAAGATCTGAACACATAAAGTTTTTGTATAATTCACACCAAAAAAAAAAAAAATGGGAAAGAAATTTTCTGATACCGGGTTACTGGGAAGCAATAGACACTGAGACGCGTATTTAAAAACAAAAACATGGGAGAAAGACAGTTACAGAATGTGTTTGATTCAGATGAACATTGTTGCAAAATCCAAGATGGCGGCCATTCAATTTTTTTCGATTGTTTTCCTCTAATTTATTTGCCCATGCCAAATTTGATGGTAATGGCTTTAATCACCTGCCCCCAGGCGGTTTCCAAAATGACTCCCAGGTGAAATTTTATGATCCTTCTGAAAAATCCAAAATTTAGAAACAAGGCAAAGAGGTGCATTTTAAGCTTTTGTTCACACATTAAAAAGTATGTTGTAAATGAGGAACACAATATAAGGAAAACAACTGACATTGCTATTATGTTGTATTCATGTTTGTTCTGTGTATACTCTTGGGAATGAGTGCAGTTGATGAAATCAGAAGGCTGCTATAACTTATAGGAGGAGATCCTCCAAAGGAGGGATATTATTACACCTAGAGTTTTTAGATCAAGAAAATATGCTGTGCAGTGTGTGAATAGACACAGTGAAATCTTGTGTTACTGACAAGAATGTTATATTTTTTGTCCATAGGAGCAGCCAGATAGACAGGCACAGTGTTTTTAATTGCATATAGCAAGAGCAAAGTCTCCAAAATAGTGGGTCACAGATGGGTCCTTTTGTTCTGCTAGCTTCTGAGTTATGGACAGGGCTTTTCTGTAGTGTACTCTTGGACATCTACAGAGGTTGCTATTGCCTTTTAAAGTCCTTTGCCTTTTTATCTGAGGTGCAACTATACAGTCCTATGTTGATATCATGAACCAGTGCATGAGAAAGTTTAAAGATAAAATGCTGACTCACTACAGTGCCTGACCTTTGCATGACCCAAATGCTACTGATAACTGTTTAAATTACTGCAGGTCCTGTGTGATATAGCAAACAGATTGCATTCCTTGTTATTTCTCTTTCTTGAAATAAATAATTTTTAAAACAAATATCATAAGGCCCTTGAGTTGCCTCATAACAGTCCCAGTGCACTATTCCATAAGTAACTGCTACCTCTCATTTTACCAGAAATCATGTTATGACATGCGACTTAAATGTTTTAATGTTAATGGGTTCTTATAAATGCCTTTTGGTTAAGAGCTTCAACTTTCAATGTGGAAACATATAAAACAGAATTGTCTCCCTATTGTTTAAAACTATACAGTTTAATCAAATTTGAATGTTATGTATAATTTTTGAAGTCCCATTGACTTTCTCTGTGCCACAACTGACTGCTCTAGGGAGACAGCACACAATTACTATTGTAGATGGAATGGGAGAAAGTGGTTACACTTGGATAAGTCTGTAGCCTCCTGTTTTTGTTGAGGCTTGTTTGCTATACATTGCTCTGTTTGAGCCCATTGTGTGGGGATAGACCCAGCTACAGAAGGTTGGTCAGGTGTAGCCAACTGAATCTGGCATACACATGAGAAAAACATTATCACTGTAGGTGGGTAGACTAAACTTTTGAATGAAAAGAAAGGGGTTCAACAACTGAAGCCTTGACCTGAATTGTATGTAATTGTTTCCTGCATTTTCTTATAAAAAACATGGAGTTATTGTATTTGCTCTTGTTACAGACATTGACATTTTCTATGTGTGGTTTAAATATTCACTATCAAATTAAAATGAACATATGTATTTGAATAGATTGAGTTCCATCCATTCTCTAATCTGACTTTTATTTCTATCTGCATTTTCTAAGAAGACTATTACTGTGTACTAAAACCTCTTTATCCGCTCCTTGAGTGGTTTATCTATCTCATCCCCATATACCAATATACTGTTAAAACAGATGAGAGAGAAAAACCTGTCTGACCAGCATAATGATTATGCAGGTTTTGTTGTCCAGTGGGGGCTTTGCCCTAATACATTTCCTTCAAAGTATTTGCACTAGCAAATGATTGTAACAGAAAAATTTTCATCATTTCTTTCACTCGAGATGTACCAATGAAAATTTCAGATGACTGCATTAGTAAGCATTTTGAATATCAAAGGTTGTTCTGATAAACGTACACCAGAAAGCAATCACCTTCATAAGTGATTGCTTTCTGGTGCTATCTAGCGAAGATTGTGAAGCTGACATGCATGGCCGCACTGTCAAGTATGACAAGAACATTTTTTTTTAAATTAACCAGGCTAAGGTCTACTGTTTTGCACTCTTATTTGAGGCACTCTTGTGTGACAAAAAAACTTCTGATGTTTGTGAAGTAGAGCGGAACAAGTTCCATAAAATGACACCAGCAAAAGGAGTTGAGATTATGAGATAAAGACCTGCAGGAGGTTGAAAGACCTGAAATAGAATGAAATATGAGAAATGTAGGGTTAGATTTAGAGCAGACTGTGTGCTGATTTGGGTCAAGGACTGGTAAATTGTGTGAAAGTATGTAGAAGAAAGTTACTGAAACAAACTTCCACATGTAGAAATATTTGTTTTTTTGTTTTTTTTTTTTGGTTACATGAAATGATTACCACTTTCTTTGAATTAATGGCTGCAGTTAGACAGATAAGTGAACATGTTGGTGCAGTTTACAACTGCATATGCTTTGCCCAAATAAAGGAAAGAACAGACTGGGTCTTGTGGAAATTAGTATGTTTGTTAAGAAAAAAAAAAAAAAGGAAAAACCTCATGCTATTAAACTGTAAAAGTCGTATAACTTTCCCAAAGATTTTTCTTCACCATTTCTACAGACTGATGTAATTTCATAGTTAAAAGTTTGTTTTGTTTTGTATTTGACTCTTCTTTTTACTTATAGCAATCTAAATAGTTCCTCAGTCTTTCCCTTTAGCTTCTTGCTTTATACCAACATTTGAATCTGTCCATAATTAGTAATAACTGTGTCTGAGCCACATTATACTTTTTCTAATTGGTTAAGCCTCTAACAGAGTCTGCCTCCAAGAGAATATGGAAATTATGGCTGAATCCTCACTGGGTTTTCTATTCATTTGAGATATCTGACACAACTGTTTGCAGATTTATCAGTTAGTAATGAAGAATTGCATGCTGTGTCATTTCTTTGGTAATTATAAGTTCCTGGTAACTACTCTTTGTAATTCAAAGAACCTTTTAAATTTATTGACATTATGCTTTGAACATTCTTCCACCACCCAAAAAGTCCATCTTCCATCTTATCCATTGTGCATTTCAAAATGCGTCTTTGTACTTATGTCAAAGCAATGTGCGGTATCTCCATTTCTCAGCAATTCTGAAAATGCAATTGGTTGTATTTCCTAGTGTGTCTCATAATTTTTGTTTTCATGTGTAGGTGGTCTGACTGCTGGTCACAGTAATTTCATCGCAGTGCAACATTTATGGAATCACAACATCTATCTAAAAATTAGCAACACTTCAAAAAACACTTCTCCCTTCAATCTAATCCGGCTTAGGGGGCCAGAAAGCATTATCACGATCTAGTACTGTCAACTAACTGAACAGGGTGTTTTCAGAATTTTCCAGAAACAGACAGAAGATCAACCTGATCCAGTGAATATAAAATTTTCTCAAAGAGTCAAATTATACCTTATGTTGCAGTGGAGGAAAAACAGTCAACAAAGATATAAGGTGATTTACCAATGTAAAGGAGTTTTGTAAATGCTAGCAAACAACAAAAATGGCATATTGTAAGTTTTCTATTCAGGGATGTCAAATTTCCTATTTTAGTAGGATTTCCTACTTTTTGGCTGTCAGTAATTTCTCTTTTGGCTCCAAATCCGGTATTATTTACCAGTTTTTACATGTTGCTAAAAAATATGACAGGAACTTTTCCTACTTTTTCATGTAGACAGATTGACATTCCTGTCTATTTATTTGTCACTCTTTTTTTCCGCCAGATTTTCATAAACAATGAGTTTGTTGATGCTGTGAGCAAGAAAACCTTCAAGACACTGAATCCAGCTACAGAAGAAGTTATTTGTGAGGTGGCTGAGGGAGACAAGGTAATGTCAGATTTTAAAAAGAAAACAACACATATGTCCCCAGGGATGTCTAATTTCCTACTTTAATAGGATTTCCTTCTTTTTGGCTGTCAGTGATTTCTCTCTTGGCCTCAAATTCAGTATTAGTTACCATTAACGTACTTTAATTTTACATGATGCTAAAGAATATACCAGGAATTTTTCCTACTTTTTCATGTAGACAGATTGACATCCCTATGTCACATAGCTGGGTGAAATGGCATCAGAAGAACAAGAGGCAATTTGGTTGAGAAAATCAGATTTTAATTATCATGAGGTGACGAATTAGAACTTCAGACAAAGTCATATACAGCATAAAAGAGTTATACTTGTTTAACGAAAGACAAGTTCCTCCATTAACTACAATAAATCTATACAGAGAAAATTTGACTTCAGATGCAGTTCACAGGATCCAGTAACATATAGATCTATATGGAAAGTCAGAAGTCATGAATAAAGGAAAACAGAATGTCATAATGTTTTAGGATATTGAAAGTACCGAATGAATTAAGATTTCAGTGTAATTTCAAGAAGATGGACATGAATTCAGACATAATGCAAAATTGAAGCTTTTTCTGTTGTTGTAATGTTTACAAGTACAAGTGTAGTCATTTTTTTGTGTTCAATAGTAATGAATTGATACAGATTTTTTGTTGCATTTGGATTTGTAAATGAGAAAGAATTGATATGGTTATAGCTTGCATGATCTATCAAAGTTTCTCAAGCACATTAAATTGTGCTGGCTTAATTCATTGAACACTTTTGTACATATAACTATAAGAGGGGAAACTGGAAAAACTCTAAATCCTACAGGATTTTATTTTGTGATGTCCAAAAAGTTGTTAATGCTTTGAAAATGAGTTTGCAGAACTATTATTTCTTTATTAGCACCTTTTTGTATTGCCCTACTCAGTATTGTATTTTTTCTGTTGTTTACTCAAGACTTGCTACGGGTGTGCAGACTGGCCCTCAGATGCTTTTAGTTTCCCTCTGCAAGGCAATAAATCATCTGTCAATGCTGCCGTATCAAATTTTGGAGTTGGTCTGTGATACTGGGTAGACTTGACATGATATCATATTTGCGGCCCACATTTCTAAGATTGTATCCAAAGTGAACAAGGTGATTAATTGATCTGTCAGTGCCCCCCCCTCCTTGAGTTGGCCTAGCGCCTGTGCTACTGGGTAATCTTACCCTGATATCATATTTTCCGCCCATTATTCTAAGATTGTAACTAAAGTGAATACAGGGTATTCTCATATTCTTCCTCTATTTTCTAGTTTTAGTTGGTGTATTGTATTTAGTTGTGCTAGAAGATATTGTTGAAAAGATCACTTAATTCTCTTTAGAACTGCGGTGCAAAAATAGTTAATAATGAGTAATGATTACAGCCAGGTTTGAACTATCTTTTTTTTACTCAAATGACACAGACACACACACCCAACCAGTTCCACATTGTGTGAAAATTGTGTTTTATTATTTAAATTAGAGCAGGAGTTCTCAATATTTGTTATTTCTTACTGCATATTAAGTTCTTCTTTATGGCACACTCACTTGATCGACACATTATTATTATGTGAATGAAGGAAGATGTGCTATCAGGAGAAAAATGAAAAGACAAAAGAGACTGAAGCAAAACCATGACAAGTATAAGGCCAAATTTATTCAATATCAGCATTGCAAGAGACATTGATGGCTGCCATTCAAAATATATTTGCAACTGAGGGATGTCAAATTTCCTACTCTTGTAGGATTTCCTACTTTTTGGCTGTCAGTAATTTCTCTGTTGTTAAATGCCTGCCCCGGAATATTATTCACGGGTTCAGGACTTGGTCTTTCAACCTCCTGGATGGAGGTTATCTCGACCTTTCTCTGTTGGCCCCAAATACGGTATTATGTACCATTAATGTACCTCAGTTTTACATGTTGCTAAAGAATGCCAGGAACTTTTCCTACTTTTTCATGTAGACAGATTGACATCCTGACAAATGTATTAAAAGAAGTGTCAGCCTCAGGCAGCTGTTAACACCTGCAAGATGAAAATGACCAGAGACATCGCGGAGAAGTCCAAAGGATAATGAACAAATGAATGAACTTTTAGTGAGATATATGCTCTCTTTTCAGATTCAACCAGTAGCAGAAAACACAGTAGCTTCTATACAGACAACAGTCTGTTGCCAATTATGAAATTTATGGCAGACATTTCCTTCCTTACGCTCTCTCTAAACATCACATTCAGAAAAATACAGTATTCCTTTCATAGAAGGACATTAATTTGAACTGGGTCCTCTGGGTGAATGGGGTGGGGAACTCATACATTCCAGCACTTCAAAGTGAGAGAAGAGAGAGCATGCTGTAAAAAATAAGCAAGACATTTACAAACAGTAATGAACGCAAACTTTCTACAAACCAAACCACAACTACAATCAATAGATCTAATATCAGCGAAAAGAAGGATAGACAAACTTCAAAATGTTTATCTGTTTCGTCAACATTCAAAAAAATATATAGCTTTGGTAATGATTGTGTATATGTCTATCTGTTAATCCATGTAGCAAATCATGTGCTTAATCTCAATAATGCAAAATCATTCTATTTCCACGTTTGAGCATACCGCAAACTGCATAATGTTCAAATTGTTACAGGGTTTGTATCAGTGATACTAAGTTGTGTTCAGTGTCTGCATGTGTGCAGTGCAAGCCTTTGCCCTGCAGATCTGAGATGCCTGTCTGTCTTTGTTCATTACTTAGAGGGTTACAATGTTAAACACCTGATTGTGGGGGAACCAAGTTTCGTACAAGCTTTTTTTACCACTTAAATCCTCTTCTCTCCATCCAACTATGTTTTTGACATGGACTAGACTTGCAGCCTTCACCTAATAATTGGAGATAAAAAAAGATTAACGTCATTAAAGTTAACTTAACACAATTTACGCACTTTTGAACTTGTGTCATCTTCTCTTTCATAAGAGATATATCATTAAAAATATACCACAGGAGAATTCAGATTTTTACCTCAATGTGGAGATTTTGTCATAGTGTTTCATGATCTTCTTTTGCACATGTTGCTGTGTTGAAATATCACACATTTTCACTAAGTCACGGCAGTTACATCGTGCCTAGTGGAGCAGAGGTGAATTGTGATTTGACCTCTTGACTCGGATTAAAGTAAAGGCACGCTGGTGCTCAGCTGTGTTGCATAAGTAAAATACTTGTAAATTTCTCTTTGGTTTATGTGATGTACATATTCTGTGACTTGGTAAGCTCAGTGAACTCACAGTTGCAAGAAAGCAAAAGATTACTTACTCTCACTATATTTTGCTTCATGTTACTAGTTTGTCCCTTCAAAAAATTAACATTTTTTTTTTCATAAACTTTCAATTCACAGGCTGATGTTGACATTGCAGTGAAAGCAGCTCGTGATGCATTCAGACTGGGTTCACCATGGCGAACCATGGATGCTACTGACCGCCAGAACCTAATGCTGAGACTGGCAGATTTGATGGAACGAGACAGAAATTATCTTGCTGTAAGGGACAGGGCCTTATCATCAGTGTATCAATGTATCCTAAGTTAATCAATATGATTGTCAGCTCTGACAGAAATGTCATCTTTTTTTTTTTTCCTGTTTGATCCTACATTTTGTGTCACAGAGACAATTTGCAGACATCAGGGTTCTGTGTGTATTGAACAACAAATTTTTTTGGGAGCTTTTCTTTCGGTTCTATGTTGTTGATCAGAATATGTAATTGCTGAATTACGATAATAGGTAATATCTTGTGATAATCATTGGTACAGTTGAAATCAGAAGGTAAATTTGCTTGTTCAGAGGCATCTATGTCTCATTGTCTAGTGTTCTCTTACATTTAGTGGTAAATATTTTCCTGCTGATATTCTGCTACAGTATTGTTTACTACTCTTATAAAAGGAATACTTTGATTACAACCAATTACAGTCAAAGTAATCGAAGGGAAAAAGACCGTGCTAAAAATTGACAAACTTTTTGGATGAAGCATGAAATCAACAAATAACCATTTTTATACATCGTCTGTATTCAATCAACACTTGATTTATAACTCATGTGTCTGTTTCAGTCACTGGAGACATTAGACAATGGAAAACCTTATGGTGCTGCCTTTGCTGTGGATTTAGAGCTGGCAATCAAATGCTACAGGTAATACAAGGTTTTTTGTCAGTCCAGTCCAAGTTCATGAATTGTATATATATTTTTACTTTGGCAAGATTCCTACAGTCTCTAAGTTCTTAACGATACTTAAATTTGAAGAAAAAAAAAAAACAAGAAACGGAGAAGTCCCTCTATTTTGGGCAAAACCCTTGAAAAAGTCCTTACATGCTCAATTTTGTTCAACGATTAATTGTCAAACAGGACATTTTTTTCTAAAAATTTTTAATTAAATACAGATTGATCCTCTTCTAGTATTTCATTTTTAATTAGGTGTTCACTGTTCAGCAAACATTATACACATGCAAAATGTCAACAAGTAGGTCTGTTTGATAATATTTAGCTTCAGGAAGTTAACATTTGTCTGGTATGTGTAATGTCCTAAAAAAAAATCCTTGCTTTTGATAAAATGAATTAGAGATTATCTAGGTATGTGTTATAATGGTCTTTGAAACTGTGTTGAAACTTTTTAGATCTTGATTTGAAGTTTCATTTCTATTCAGGCAAAAAAAATAAATAAATAAATAAATAAAGATAAATTTTAATGAAAGGGCTTCACCTGATGTGGACCAAAATCATCTGAAATCCAGATGTTCGCTTTTCATATCGACTTTTCTCAGTTTCATCTGATACTTCTATTGGGGGTTGGTTGAAGCAAAAGACATTTATGAGTCAGGTCCTGACTTGCCATCAGTGGAATATTTAGACAGACAGTGTATATACAGTAATTATACCATCTTATCCTCAGATATCATGCTGGCTGGGCTACAAAGAATGGAGGAAAAGTTGTGCCCATGGGTGAGCTTGTGATCTTGCTGAACTTTTGAACTCTTTCCCTACTTGACCCTGTTTCCATAGCTAGTCACCAGCAGAAATGCCCAGTTTCATGACCCACTTCCACTACATAATTCAATTTCTGCAGCATCCCAGAGCAAATGAACCATGCAAAATAGGTATCAAATAAAACCAAAGGAAAAATAGAAAATAAAAAAAAAAAATATTTGTGGATGTATTGGTGTCAGAGAAGAAAATGACAAGAAACTTAACAACAACCCAAAATAATATATTTTACATATTTTTTCAAATTATAGTTCCAAGATGTAGGTCTGCTGACACTGCTTTTCACTGTCCAACAAAATTGATGGTGTATCCATATTTTCAAAAAAATCTAGCATTTTACCAGGGCACACTGGCTTAGGTGAACATTTCACTAAGGACCCTTATCCATTGCAAATGTAACTAACTTCATTTCCACAAAAGAAATTATAGAAAAGCATTTTCACTGCACAGATTTTGCTCATTCAAAAACGCTTTCATAACTGACTTACTCTGATGACCCGGAAGCAAACCAACTTGTTTCAATTTAAAACTTGGAAATACTGATTAGCAAAATATATGTATTTACCAAGCTGAATGTTGCTGCTCGAGGTCTAGCTGTGACTTCTGGCCTGAGCTGGCTTTTCCTGTTCAAAGTAGGGAAAGTGTTAGCCGATAGTCTTCGATAGCTTGCTTAACATTCGATGTAATTTGTAATCTTTTTTAATCTGAGAATTTTAGTAGTGTGTTTATGCCACAAAAGCGTTTGATTTCTTCTCTCAGTTATCACATTATCTGTTTGGAAAGAAAATATTTGAGTTGTTGTGACTGTAACCTTTTTGTGTATGCATTAATCAGCAGCCATCTTCACGCGAGTGCTCAGTTTCCCGTGCACTATGGCAGCCTGGCGTGTTCACATTTTTCTTACTTCCTGTCAGCTGAAGTTCAGTGGGTGGAGAGAAACAGCCATAATCAATTTCTTTTTCGATTAAATTGCCCCATTTGCTAAATTGAAATAAAAACTCTTGTCTACTATATCTGTCATTATTATCAACAATCTATGTTAATATTCAGTGTGATATAAAAGAAGCAGAAATTGAGAGACTGAGAGAGAGAGAAGAGAAATGTTGTTGGTTTTTTGGAGAGTAAAATGGTAGGAATAAACAAATTTCATTTTTATCTACTCAGTATCTGTTTGATTCATTTCCCACTCAATGCATTTGACTTACAGCTTGATCGAAAGATCTCTACATCTAGATGTACTCTAGATCACCTCTCAGTTCATGAAAGATATTATGTATATTATACATGTACAATTTATTGGCGTTGCTCATCACTCAAATCTAGATCTAATCCATTGTCCACAACATCTGATTCCTTATTACATACCGTGTCACTTTTATAGTTTTTAACAAATCACTTGAAAAGCAAGTGAACGAGACATCAAGAGTGCAATGGCAGTTGCCAAGCCAGAAGGTTTGGCCTCATGCCTCTGACCAAAATTGCCTCAAAAGATGTTTTAACGCATCCTAGATGTCATGGAAACCTCATTTGACTTGCCAACGAGTTTCCTTTCTATTAGATCACCAACATCATATTGTCAACCAATGACAGCCTATCAAAAACAGGGTGATTTCCTGTGGTGGTTTCTGTAAGTCTGAACGGTAACAGTGTGCTTGGCTGAGTGTCAGTTTCTGCTGCTCTGAGTGTCAGTTTCTGTTGCTCTAAATCTTAGGTGGCAGTCTCAGGCATATCAGTGTCTGTCAGTTTAATCATGAAAGGGTTAATGTAAGTTCAACTCAGATTTTTATGCTGCTGAACTCAGTTCATGCACATATATATGTTGGTATGCTCTTATTACCTATGCAAAATTAAATTTATACATAAAAATGGATTGATGTTCTTTGGGAATAGTGGTCCCATCTATTTTTGTTGAAGACATTGAAGTAGCTGTTACAAAATTTAATTGTGATCTGATCCTTTATCTATTTTTCTATTAAAGTGCCAAAGTGTTTGAAATAGCTGATTATACTTTGTTCTGATCCTTGAATTCCTAAGAAAGCATGGAAAAACTGTAATCTATTTCATGATGACAAATATGTTCAAGGGAACAGATGTACTTTTGATGCACCATAAACATAAAGTATAAAATTATTCTTGCATATTTCTCATACAAATTTCTTAGCCCAGAAACTCATACCCCAGATTTTTTAAAGTATATTCTGTTGTTTTTATCAGATGGAAACTACTTTTCATATGTGCGACATGAGCCTGTTGGTGTGTGTGGCCAGATCATTCCTGTAAGTTTTCAGTCAGTATTAGAATTCTATATCTTGCCTTTCATCAGTAGTTTGTCCACTTTTAAATCTATGGAAATTATTGTGACAAACACTCATACTCATAGCAAAGGAAAAAAAATGAATTTAAATTAAGTTTCAGTTTTTGTGATTTTTAAAAATTTTATTTTTAAGTCAGTTTTTAAAATTTTATTTAAATTATTGTTGTTACCTGACATTTTGGAAATATTGCTTTAACTGTGATGTCTTTTTGCCATGCTGACTGAATGGAAATATTATTGTTATTATTGTGGTAATTTTTTTGTTTGTGACCATTGACAAATGTCTTGTGGAAGACATAGACAATCATATGTCTTGCGCCAGGGCAAATGAGTCGCAAGTCGCGGCAGGTGAGTTCAAGTCGCTGCTGTTTTTACCGTTTTTCACTATTTTCTCACTCTGATATCAAAGTATTTCTTTTTGTTTCTGATTTAAAAAAGGTTAAATTGACGTTCTATGAAAAAAAAATTTAGTATCTTAGTTGGAAAGTAGTTAAAAACGACCAAAAACAACCGTTTATTTTCGTTGCCTGGGGCAACTTCCGACTCATTTGCCCTGGTCGCAAGTCATATATACTTACTCAGAATTTTAGTGGATAATTTCGGATTTTGTTGGGCCATTCTGGTCTTTGCTCAATAGCACTAGCTACAGCTTTTAAAAAATATATATACAACGTTTAACTGTTTTTCAGTGGAACTTTCCAATACTCATGCAAGCTTGGAAACTGGGACCAGCCTTGGCTATGGGCAACACTGTTGTGATGAAACCAGCAGAACAGACACCACTAACAGCTCTTTATATTGCCCAGCTGGCAGCAGAGGCTAGTAGCCAACTATTGTTTGTGAAATTTTAAAACCTTTAAAGTGTTGGTTGAAAATTTTACTGAAGTATAAGAGTGTCCATAACAGTTTCATGGGTGTTCAGCAGTGTTCAAGAAGTGACAGTTTTAGGCCTAATGATGTGATGAGTCCTGTGCTATTATGTCATTTATCATTGGGAAAGTAATTCATATACAGCCCCTTTGCATTTCTGTGGTGAACAAAGTGAAACAATCATGTCATATGTGATGCGACACGATGAAATCAGGTGCTCATCAAATTTTGAACATATGGAGTTATTGGTATCACTGTAAAGATTATTCTTTTCCCTTTCAGTGTGTGAAAAAAGTATTGTTCTACCTTAACTAGAATTTGAGATATTGGCATTTATAGACGATGG